>OZ025871.1:502128-557128 GCA_964019415.1 Ianthella basta | reverse complement strand
GTGTTGCTGCTGAAAACCTGACTTTTTGTCTTCTGTTTTTGTTCCCTTTTTCTCCTTCCCTGCACAGCACACTTTTTTCCACATTCATTTTTCACATTTTCACATTCACCAGTTAGCTCAAAATTGAGAAAATGGATGGCAATGGATTACAGGTATGAAGTGACCTGCTTTAGATTAATGTAGGTAGTTAGCTAGTGTTGGGGAGGGGAGGGGGAAGGGGGAGGAGGAGAGAAGTGCTCTGTAACTTGTGTGCCCCCCCCCTCCTTTCTTCAGAACGCTGACCCTTTGATGGCTGAGGTACAAATCCACATGGGCCATCTCAGTGGCGAAGAGGAAAGGGGCGTGGCTGAGGAGAGGGGTGTGGCTGAGGGGAGGAGTGTGGCTGAGGAGAGGGGTGTGGCTGTGGAGAGGGGTGTGGCTGTGGATGTCCACCCATGTGGGACCACCTCGTTGGATGTGATCCGGGCGAGGCTGGGCTCCACCCCCAACCAGGAGGACCCGTTCTATGTGGTGGACCTGAGTCGTCTCGCTACCCTGTACAGCAAGTGGTCCAGCGAACTCCCCAGTGTCCAGCCCTTTTATGGTAAGGGGCAGTTGGAGGGTTATGTGCAGTGTTTGTTTGTGTAGGAGGTTTGGAGAGTTGCAGAGGTCTAGAGTCAGTGGTTGCTGTGTCCCCTGTACCATGTGGCCTGTGACTGGTGCAGTGTGGTGCATGTGTGTAGTGTAGTGTGGTGTGTCTCCGCCCCTCACCCCTCACCCCTCTCCCCTCCTCCCTCCACAGCTGTCAAGTGTAACAACGACCCTGTGGTGCTGGACGTGCTAGCTTCTCTTGGCTGCGGCTTTGACTGTGCCAGTCGAGCAGAGTTGCAGGCAGTGTTGGACTTGGGGGTGTCTCCGGACAAGATCATCTATGCCAACCCATGCAAACAGAGCTCGCACATCAAGTGAGTGCAAGGACACACAAATGACGTGATATCTGATGACTTATCTGTGTACCTGACCTGAGGGAGAGAGGGAGGGGTGTGAGGGAGAGGGAGGGATGTGATGTGAGGGAGAGGGAAGGGTGTGATGTGAGTGGAGGGAGCATATAGGGGTCTTGGAAATTCTATAAGTCTTGTAGCTATGCTAACCGTTTACCTCCCGAAATGGCTGCTGGACGTGTTTGTTAACAAACTGCACACGTTAGGGATAGTGGCTGGTCTTCATGTTCCTGTTGCCATGGTGCTCCAAAGAGGGCTCTGCTCCCCATTTCACCCCTTCCCCTCCCTACAGGTTCGCTGCCAGCCATGATGTCCTCAAGATGACATTTGATAACGAGATTGAGTTGCGCAAGATCTCCCACTGCCACCCCTCGGCAGAGCTGTTGGTGCGCATTAGAGCCGACGACCCGGATGCTGTCTGCAACCTTGGGGTGAAGTTTGGGGCGTCTGTGCAGGAGGCCTGTCATTTGCTTGACATTGCCATGAAGATGGACCTGAACGTTGTTGGAGTCAGGTGTGTGTGCGTGTGTACGTGTGCGTGTGTGTGTGTGTGTGCGTGTGTGTGTGTGTGTCTGTGTGTGTGTGTGTGTGTGTGTGTGTGTGTGTGTGTGTGTGTGTGTGTGTGTGTGTGTGTGTGTGTGTGTGTGGTGTATGTGTTACTATAGGCGTTGGACTAATGTATGTGCCCTTTGGCACTGTCCCTACCCGGCCCACTTGCAGCTTTCATGTTGGCAGCGGCTGCCAGAACTCCAGTGCCTACAGCCGTGCCATTGAGATGGCACACAAGGTCTTCACACACGGCAAGGACATCGGGCTAAACCTCACTGTATTGGACATTGGAGGGGGATTCCCCGGTCACAAGGGAGGGGAGGGGCAGTTCTCCAAAGTAGCCTTTGCCATCAGAAGTGCTCTGGCCGAATGGTTTGAGGAGGGCAAGGTGAAAGTGATAGCAGAGCCTGGGCGGTTCTTTGCAGCCTCAACACACACCCTGGCAGTGTGTGTGACCAGCAAACGAGAGGAGACAACAGTGGACGGTAATAAGGTGAGCAGGGAGCCTCCCCCAATTGTAGTTAAGGTTACATCCACACCTACCCCTCCCCACCCCCATCCCCTCCCCCACCCCACACCTACCCCCTACCCCTCTCCCCCTCCCCCTGCAGAGATTCATGTACTATGTCAACGATGGTGTATATGGCTCCTTCAACTGCATCCTGTTTGAACACGCCCATCCTATTCCTAGCCTCCTAGCCCCGCCCACCTCCCCCTGCTACCTGTACAAGTGTAGCATGTGGGGACCCACGTGTGATGGAATTGATCAGATCCTTGACTGTGGTACCCTCCCGGAGCTGTCGGTGGGGGAGTGGGTGGTGTTTGAAGACATGGGGGCGTACACTGTGTCCGCTGCCACCTCCTTCAACGGCTTCCAGAGACCAAGGAGTTTCTACTACGCTACAGAGGAGCAGGGACACCAGCTGCGTGCAGCGTCGTGGAGCCGAGCAGTCGGGTCGGCTTGCAAGTCACCTGTCAGCCCGTCTGTGCCGTGGCTGTTGGACTCGTTGCCACAGCAACCGTCCAACCCAGAGCAACTTTGCAGTAGCTGATATATGTGTGTCACTCCAGGCTTTTATCACTGCTGCATAGATCAATTATTGGCAAAACAATATCTTTGTACCAGACTATTGCAATGCTATTTGCATAGATTTTCTAGTCATTATACGCTTGTATTAGATGTGTTCTAGAGTCAGCGCTGAATGTGGAGTGTTGTGAATTGATAGGAGCGATGTCAATCAGTTCAATTTGGATCAAAGCATGGCCGAAACGCTTCTCCAGGCGTCATTTACTACTCCTTATTGTTTGTGGCCTATAAGTATTGCTTAAAATTGGTTAGGAATCCGATATGGGATGTATGGCAGTGTCCGGCACGAGGTATGCCGTCAGGCAACAAGACCTCATGCACACTTGAGTGCTGTAAATCCCATATTTCTAGCCAAGTTAAGTGGTTTATCGTGGCTTGTGCAGGATGATCTGGAGAGTTCCGCTGTATTTGCATAATCTGGATGATGTCACTTCAGGTGGGGTCTCCTCCAATCATTGAATCCTAGTGGCTAACTTGAGTTGAATTTACAGTGCACTTACTGCCCACCAATAGAGATGCTGACAGAACCTGTGCACCACGAGGAGGCTACTGTCTGCAGCTCAAATTGCAGTCCTCTCTTGTCGGGTGCTCGGTGACAAAGATGACTCAACATTGCAGGGAAATCTCTGTTTCAGAGACCTGCTTCCCAATCCCATGTGGTTGTGAATTGGAAATGGCATGTTATACCCACACAGGATTGGGTCAACACAGTGAATCCATTGTTCACCCATTCCCATGCGGTCACATGACATTGTGGATTGCATAACCACTTGGGATTGGGTCAACACAGTGAATCCACTGTTCACCCACTCCCATGTGGTCACATGACATCGTGGATTGCATAACCACATGGGGTTGGATTCACTGTGTTGACCCAGTGCACAGACACAAATATTCATAGCTACAATAATCATATTCATAGTGAAAGCTACATCAAACTTAATATTCATAGTGTACATAACCCCCAAACCACAGTGAGTTTCCATAGTTTAACAGACTTGTGGACCTAGGATAACAAACTCTGTTAAACACCCTGATAAACAACTGTAAGTTTTTATGGTTTAACAGAGTTTATGACTGTACAGCAACAGAGTTTGTTAAACTATTGTGTTTGTACAACAACAGGCTGTTTAACAAGGTAGTGAACTACTACCTTTGATGCAGTATAGTGTGGGGTATAAGTAGCTCCAATTGCAGTCCTCTCTCGTCGGGGGCTCGGTGGCACAGTGGCGCCGCACCCAGTGCGCCAACTGTAGCGAGCCAAGGTTCGAATCCCGAGAGAGGCAAGAAAAAAACTTTCTTTGCCATATTCTCAAGGTCATGCCACAATACCCGTATGGGGAGCCTGGTGTCTCAGTGGCTTGGTCTCACCTAGGGATGAGAACTGGAAACTCCGCGAATGAGGGGGACCGTCTGGGGAGCTGCTGGGCATAGGGGCCGCATCCGTTATGGAATGGGTGTTGCTGCTGAAAACCTGACTTTTTGTCTTCTGTTTTTGTTCCCTTTTTCTCCTTCCCTGCACAGCACACTTTTTTCCACATTCATTTTTCACATTTTCACATTCACCAGTTAGCTCAAAATTGAGAAAATGGATGGCAATGGATTACAGGTATGAAGTGACCTGCTTTAGATTAATGTAGGTAGTTAGCTAGTGTTGGGGAGGGGAGGGGGAAGGGGGAGGAGGAGAGAAGTGCTCTGTAACTTGTGTGCCCCCCCCCTCCTTTCTTCAGAACGCTGACCCTTTGATGGCTGAGGTACAAATCCACATGGGCCATCTCAGTGGCGAAGAGGAAAGGGGCGTGGCTGAGGAGAGGGGTGTGGCTGAGGGGAGGAGTGTGGCTGAGGAGAGGGGTGTGGCTGTGGAGAGGGGTGTGGCTGTGGATGTCCACCCATGTGGGACCACCTCGTTGGATGTGATCCGGGCGAGGCTGGGCTCCACCCCCAACCAGGAGGACCCGTTCTATGTGGTGGACCTGAGTCGTCTCGCTACCCTGTACAGCAAGTGGTCCAGCGAACTCCCCAGTGTCCACCCCTTTTATGGTAAGGGGCAGTTGGAGGGTTATGTGCAGTGTTTGTTTGTGTAGGAGGTTTGGAGAGTTGCAGAGGTCTAGAGTCCGTGGTTGCTGTGTCCCCTGTACCATGTGGCCTGTGACTGGTGCAGTGTGGTGCATGTGTGTAGTGTAGTGTGGTGTGTCTCCGCCCCTCACCCCTCACCCCTCTCCCCTCCTCCCTCCACAGCTGTCAAGTGTAACAACGACCCTGTGGTGCTGGACGTGCTAGCTTCTCTTGGCTGCGGCTTTGACTGTGCCAGTCGAGCAGAGTTGCAGGCAGTGTTGGACTTGGGGGTGTCTCCGGACAAGATCATCTATGCCAACCCATGCAAACAGAGCTCGCACATCAAGTGAGTGCAAGGACACACAAATGACGTGATATCTGATGACTTATCTGTGTACCTGACCTGAGGGAGAGAGGGAGGGGTGTGAGGGAGAGGGAGGGATGTGATGTGAGGGAGAGGGAAGGGTGTGATGTGAGTGGAGGGAGCATATAGGGGTCTTGGAAATTCTATAAGTCTTGTAGCTATGCTAACCGTTTACCTCCCGAAATGGCTGCTGGACGTGTTTGTTAACAAACTGCACACGTTAGGGATAGTGGCTGGTCTTCATGTTCCTGTTGCCATGGTGCTCCAAAGAGGGCTCTGCTCCCCATTTCACCCCTTCCCCTCCCTACAGGTTCGCTGCCAGCCATGATGTCCTCAAGATGACATTTGATAACGAGATTGAGTTGCGCAAGATCTCCCACTGCCACCCCTCGGCAGAGCTGTTGGTGCGCATTAGAGCCGACGACCCGGATGCTGTCTGCAACCTTGGGGTGAAGTTTGGGGCGTCTGTGCAGGAGGCCTGTCATTTGCTTGACATTGCCATGGAGATGGACCTGAACGTTGTTGGAGTCAGGTGTGTGTGCGTGTGTACGTGTGCGTGTGTGTGTGTGTGTGCGTGTGTGTGTGTGTGTCTGTGTGTGTGTGTGTGTGTGTGTGTGTGTGTGTGTGTGTGTGTGTGTGTGTGTGTGTGTGTGTGTGTGTGTGTGTGTGTGGTGTATGTGTTACTATAGGCGTTGGACTAATGTATGTGCCCTTTGGCACTGTCCCTACCCGGCCCACTTGCAGCTTTCATGTTGGCAGCGGCTGCCAGAACTCCAGTGCCTACAGCCGTGCCATTGAGATGGCACACAAGGTCTTCACACATGGCAAGGACATCGGGCTAAACCTCACTGTATTGGACATTGGAGGGGGATTCCCCGGTCACAAGGGAGGGGAGGGGCAGTTCTCCAAAGTAGCCTTTGCCATCAGAAGTGCTCTGGCCGAATGGTTTGAGGAGGGCAAGGTGAAAGTGATAGCAGAGCCTGGTCGGTTCTTTGCAGCCTCAACACACACCCTGGCAGTGTGTGTGACCAGCAAACGAGAGGAGACAACAGTGGACGGTAATAAGGTGAGCAGGGAGCCTCCCCCAATTGTAGTTAAGGTTACATCCACACCTACCCCTTCCCACCCCCATCCCCTCCCCCACCCCACACCTACCCCCTACCCCTCTCCCCCTCCCCCTGCAGAGATTCATGTACTATGTCAACGATGGTGTATATGGCTCCTTCAACTGCATCCTGTTTGAACACGCCCATCCTATTCCTAGCCTCCTAGCCCCACCCACCTCCCCCTGCTACCTGTACAAGTGTAGCATGTGGGGACCCACGTGTGATGGAATTGATCAGATCCTTGACTGTGGTACCCTCCCGGAGCTGTCGGTGGGGGAGTGGGTGGTGTTTGAAGACATGGGGGCGTACACTGTGTCTGCTGCCACCTCGTTCAACGGCTTCCAGAGACCAAGGAGTTTCTACTACGCTACAGAGGAGCAGGGACACCAGCTGCGTGCAGCGTCGTGGAGCCGAGCAGTCGGGTCGGCTTGCAAGTCACCTGTCAGCCCGTCTGTGCCGTGGCTGTTGGACTCGTTGCCACAGCAACCATCCAACCCAGAGCAACTTTGCAGTAGCTGATATATGTGTGTCACTCCAGGCTTTTATCACTGCTGCATAGATCAATTATTGGCAAAACAATATCTTTGTACCAGACTATTGCAATGCTATTTGCATAGATTTTCTAGTCATTATACGCTTGTATTAGATGTGTTCTAGAGTCAGCGCTGAATGTGGAGTGTTGTGAATTGATAGGAGCGATGTCAATCAGTTCAATTTGGATCAAAGCATGGCCGAAACGCTTCTCCAAGCGTCATTTACTACTCCTTATTGCATGTTTGTGGCCTATAAGTATTGCTAAAGATTGGTTAGGAATCCGATATGGGATGTATGGCAGTGTCCGGCACGAGGTATGCCGTCAGGCAACAAGACCTCATGCACACTTGAGTGCTGTAAATCCCATATTTCTAGCCAAGTTAAGTGGTTTATCGTGGCTTGTGCAGGATGATCTGGAGAGTTCCGCTGTATTTGCATAATCTGGATGATGTCACTTCAGGTGGGGTCTCCTCCAATCATTGAATCCTAGTGGCTAACTTGAGTTGAATTTACAGTGCACTTACTGCCCACCAATAGAGATGCTGACAGAACCTGTGCACCACGAGGAGGCTACTGTCTGCAGCTCAAATTGCAGTCCTCTCTTGTCGGGTGCTCGGTGACAAAGATGACTCAACATTGCAGGGAAATCTCTGTCTAAGAGACCTGCTTCCCAATCCCATGTGGTTGTGAATTGGAAATGGCATGTTATACCCACACAGGATTGGGTCAACACAGTCAATCCACTGTTCACCCATTCCCATGTGGTCACATGACATTGTGGATTGCATAACCACTTGGGATTGGGTCAACACAGTGAATCCACAGTTCACCCAATCCCATGTGGTCACATGACATCGTGGATTGCATAACCACTTGGGATTGGGTCAACACAGTGAACCCACAGTTCACCCAATCCCATGTGGTCACATGACATTGTGGATTGCATAACCACATGGGATTGGGTCAACACAGTGAATCCACAGTTCACCCATTCCCATGTGGTCACATGACATCGTGGATTGCATAACCACATGGGATTGGGTCAACACAGTGAATCCACAGTTCACCCAATCCCATGTGGTCACATGACATCGTGGATTGCATAACCACATGGGGTTGGATTCACTGTGTTGACCCAGTGCACAGACACAAATATTCATAGCTACAATAATCATATTCATAGTGAAAGCTACATCAAACTTAATATTCATAGTGTACATAACCCCCAAACCACAGTGAGTTTCCATAGTTTAACAGACTTGTGGACCTAGGATAACAAACTCTGCTAAACACCCTGATAAACAACTGTAAGTTTTTATGGTTTAACAGAGCTTATGACTGTACAGCAACAGAGTTTGTTAAACTATTGTGTTTGTACAACAACAGGCTGTTTAACAAGGTAGTGAACTACTACCTTTGATGCAGTATAGTGTGGGGTATAAGTAGCTCCAATTGCAGTCCTCTCTCGTCGGGGGCTCGGTGGCACAGTGGCGCCGCACCCAGTGCGCCAACTGTAGCGAGCCAAGGTTCGAATCCCGAGAGAGGCACGAAAAAACTTTCTTTGCCATATTCTCAAGGTCATGCCACAATACCCGTATGGGGAGCCTGGTGTCTCGGTGGCTTGGTCTCACCTAGGGATGAGAACTGGAAACTCCGCGAATGAGGGGGACCGTCTGGGGAGCTGCTGGGCATAGGGGCCGCATCCGTTATGGAATGGGTGTTGCTGCTGAAAACCTGACTTTTTGTCTTCTATTTTTGTTCCCTTTTTCTCCTTCCCTGCACAGCACACTTTTTTCCACATTCATTTTTCACATTTTCACATTCACCAGTTAGCTCAAAATTGAGAAAATGGATGGCAATGGATTACAGGTATGAAGTGACCTGCTTTAGATTAATGTAGGTAGTTAGCTAGTGTTGGGGAGGGGAGGGGGAAGGGGGAGGAGGAGAGAAGTGCTCTGTAACTTGTGTGCCCCCCCCCCCTCCTTTCTTCAGAACGCTGACCCTTTGATGGCTGAGGCGCAAATCCACATGGGCCATCTCAGTGGCGAAGAGGAAAGGGGCGTGGCTGAGGAGAGGGGTGTGGCTGAGGGGAGGAGTGTGGCTGAGGAGAGGGGTGTGGCTGTGGAGAGGGGTGTGGCTGTGGATGTCCACCCATGTGGGACCACCTCGTTGGATGTGATCCGGGCGAGGCTGGGCTCCACCCCCAACCAGGAGGACCCGTTCTATGTGGTGGACCTGAGTCGTCTCGCTACCCTGTACAGCAAGTGGTCCAGCGAACTCCCCAGTGTCCACCCCTTTTATGGTAAGGGGCAGTTGGAGGGTTATGTGCAGTGTTTGTTTGTGTAGGAGGTTTGGAGAGTTGCAGAGGTCTAGAGTCAGTGGTTGCTGTGTCCCCTGTACCATGTGGCCTGTGACTGGTGCAGTGTGGTGCATGTGTGTAGTGTAGTGTGGTGTGTCTCCGCCCCTCACCCCTCACCCCTCTCCCCTCCTCCCTCCACAGCTGTCAAGTGTAACAACGACCCTGTGGTGCTGGCCGTGCTAGCTTCTCTTGGCTGCGGCTTTGACTGTGCCAGCCGAGCAGAGTTGCAGGCAGTGTTGGACTTGGGGGTGTCTCCGGACAAGATCATCTATGCCAACCCATGCAAACAGAGCTCGCACATCAAGTGAGTGCTAGGACACACAGCACAGGGTGAGGTGATATCTGATGACTTGTCTGTGTACCTGACCTGAGGGAGAGAGGGAGGGGTGTGAGGGAGAGGGAGGGATGTGATGTGAGGGAGAGGGAAGGGTGTGATGTGAGTGGAGGGAGCATATAGGGGTCTTGGAAATTCCTCAAGTCTTGTAGCTATGCTAACCGTTTACCTCCCGAAATGGCTGCTGGACGTGTTTGTTAACAAACTGCACACGTTAGGGATAGTGGCTGGTCTTCATGTTCCTGTTGCCATGGTGCTCCAAAGAGGGCTCTGCTCCCCATTTCACCCCTTCCCCTCCCTACAGGTTCGCTGCCAGCCATGATGTCCTCAAGATGACATTTGATAACGAGATTGAGTTGCGCAAGATCTCCCACTGCCACCCCTCGGCAGAGCTGTTGGTGCGCATTAGAGCCGACGACCCGGATGCTGTCTGCAACCTCGGGGTGAAGTTTGGGGCGTCTGTGCAGGAGGCCTGTCATTTGCTTGACATTGCCATGGAGATGGACCTGAACGTTGTTGAAGTCAGGTGTGTGTGCGTGTGTACGTGTGCGTGTGTGTGTGTGTGTGCGTGTGTGTGTGTGTGTGTCTGTGTGTGTGTGTGTGTGTGTGTGTGTGTGTGTGTGTGTGTGTGTGTGTGTGTGTGTGTGTGTGTGTGTGTGTGTGTGTGTGTGTGTGTGTGTGTGTGTGTGTGTGTGTGTGTGTGTGTGTGTGTGTGTGTGTGGTGTATGTGTTACTATAGGCGTTGGACTAATGTATGTGCCCTTTGGCACTGTCCCTACCCGGCCCACTTGCAGCTTTCATGTTGGCAGCGGCTGCCAGAACTCCAGTGCCTACAGCCGTGCCATTGAGATGGCACACAAGGTCTTCACACACGGCAAGGACATCAGGCTAAACCTCACTGTATTGGACATTGGAGGGGGATTCCCCGGTCACAAGGGAGGGGAGGGGCAGTTCTCCAAAGTAGCCTTTGCCATCAGAAGTGCTCTGGCCGAATGGTTTGAGGAGGGCAAGGTGAAAGTGATAGCAGAGCCTGGGCGGTTCTTTGCAGCCTCAACACACACCCTGGCAGTGTGTGTGACCAGCAAACGAGAGGAGACAACAGTGGACGGTAATAAGGTGAGCAGGGAGCCTCCCCCAATTGTAGTTAAGGTTACATCCACACCTACCCCTCCCCACCCCCATCCCCTCCCCCACCCCACACCTACCCCCTACCCCTCTCCCCCTCCCCCTGCAGAGATTCATGTACTATGTCAACGATGGTGTATATGGCTCCTTCAACTGCATCCTGGTTGAACACGCCCATCCTATTCCTAGCCTCCTAGCCCCACCCACCTCCCCCTGCTACCTGTACAAGTGTAGCATGTGGGGACCCACGTGTGATGGAATTGATCAGATCCTTGACTGTGGTACCCTCCCGGAGCTGTCGGTGGGGGAGTGGGTGGTGTTTGAAGACATGGGGGCGTACACTGTGTCCGCTGCCACCTCCTTCAACGGCTTCCAGAGACCAAGGAGTTTCTACTACGCTACAGAGGAGCAGGGACACCAGCTGCGTGCAGCGTCGTGGAGCCGAGCAGTCGGGTCGGCTTGCAAGTCACCTGTCAGCCCGTCTGTGCCGTGGCTGTTGGACTCGTTGCCACAGCAACCGCCCAACCCAGAGCAACTTTGCAGTAGCTGATATATGTGTGTCACTCCAGGCTTTTATCACTGCTGCATAGATCAATTATTGGCAAAACAATATCTTTGTACCAGACTATTGCAATGCTATTTGCATAGATTTTCTAGTCATTATACGCTTGTATTAGATGTGTTCTAGAGTCAGCGCTGAATGTGGAGTGTTGTGAATTGATAGGAGCGATGTCAATCAGTTCAATTTGGATCAAAGCATGGCCGAAACGCTTCTCCAGGCGTCGTTTACTACTCCTTAGTGTTTGTGGCCTATAAGTATTGCTTAAAATTGGTTAGGAATCTGATATGGGATGTATGGCAGTGTCCGGCACGAGGTATGCCGTCAGGCAACAAGACCTTGTGCACACTTGAGTGCTGTAAATCCCATATTTCTAGCCAAGTTAAGTGGTTTATCATGGCTTGTGCAGGATGATCTGGAGAGTTCCGCTGTATTTGCATAATCTGGATGATGTCACTTCAGGTGGGGTCTCCTCCAATCATTGAATCCTAGTGGCTAACTTGAGTTGAATTTACAGTGCACTTACTGCCCACCAATAGAGATGCTGACAGAACCTGTGCACCACGAGGAGGCTACTGTCTGCAGCTCAAATTGCAGTCCTCTCTTGTCGGGTGCTCGGTGACAAAGATGACTCAACATTGCAGGAAAAACTCTGTTTCAGAGACCTGCTTCCCAATCCCATGTGGTTGTGAATTGGAAATGGCATGTTATACCCACACAGGATTGGGTCAACACAGTGAATCCATTGTTCACCCATTCCCATGTGGTCACATGACATCGTGGATTGCATAACCACTTGGGATTGGGTCAACACAGTGAATCCACTGTTCACCCAATCCCATGTGGTCACATGACATCGTGGATTGCATAACCACATGGGATTGGGTCAACACAGTGAACCCACTGTTCACCCAATCCCATGTGGTCACATGACATCGTGGATTGCATAACCACATGGGATTGGGTCAACACAGTGAATCCACACTTCACCCAATCCCATGTGGTCACATGACATCGTGGATTGCATAACCACATGGGATTGGGTCAACACAGTGAATCCACAGTTCACCCATTCCCATGTGGTCACATGACATTGTGGATTGCATAACCACATGGGATTGGGTCAACACAGTGAATCCACAGTTCACCCAATCCCATGTGGTCACATGACATCGTGGATTGCATAACCACATGGGGTTGGATTCACTGTGTTGACCCAGTGCACAGACACAAATATTCATAGCTACAATAATCATATTCATAGTGAAAGCTACATCAAACTTAATATTCATAGTGTACATAACCCCCAAACCACAGTGAGTTTCCATAGTTTAACAGACTTGTGGACCTAGGATAACAAACTCTGCTAAACACCCTGATAAACAACTGTAAGTTTTTATGGTTTAACAGAGTTTATGACTGTACAGCAACAGAGTTTGTTAAACTATTGTGTTTGTACAACAACAGGCTGTTTAACAAGGTAGTGAACTACTACCTTTGATGCAGTATAGTGTGGGGTATAAGTAGCTCCAATTGCAGTCCTCTCTCGTCGGGGACTCGGTGGCACAGTGGCGCCGCACTCAGTGCGCCAACTGTAGCGAGCCAAGGTTCGAATCCCGAGAGAGGCAAGAAAAAAACTTTCTTTGCCATATTCTCAAGGTCATGCCACAATACCCGTATGGGGAGCCTGGTGTCTCGGTGGCTTGGTCTCACCTAGGGATGAGAACTGGAAACTCCGCGAATGAGGGGGACCGTCTGGGGAGCTGCTGGGCATAGGGGCCGCATCCGTTATGGAATGGGTGTTGCTGCTGAAAACCTGACTTTTTGTCTTCTGTTTTTGTTCCCTTTTTCTCCTTCCCTGCACAGCACACTTTTTTCCACATTCATTTTCACATTTTCACATTCACCAGTTAGCTCAAAATTGAGAAAATGGATGGCAATGGATTACAGGTATGAAGTGACCTGCTTTAGATTAATGTAGGTAGTTAGCTAGTGTTGGGGAGGGGAGGGGGAAGGGGGAGGAGGAGAGAAGTGCTCTGTAACTTGTGTGCCCCCCCCCCCCTCCTTTCTTCAGAACGCTGACCCTTTGATGGCTGAGGTGCAAATCCACATGGGCCATCTCAGTGGCGAAGAGGAAAGGGGCGTGGCTGAGGAGAGGGGTGTGGCTGAGGGGAGGAGTGTGGCTGAGGAGAGGGGTGTGGCTGTGGAGAGGGGTGTGGCTGTGGATGTCCACCCATGTGGGACCACCTCGTTGGATGTGATCCGGGCGAGGCTGGGCTCCACCCCCAACCAGGAGGACCCGTTCTATGTGGTGGACCTGAGTCGTCTCGCTACCCTGTACAGCAAGTGGTCCAGCGAACTCCCCAGTGTCCACCCCTTTTATGGTAAGGGGCAGTTGGAGGGTGATGTGCAGTGTGTGTTTGTGTAGGAGGTTTGGAGAGTTGCAGAGGTCTAGAGTCAGTGGTTGCTGTGTCCCCTGTACCATGTGGCCTGTGACTGGTGCAGTGTGGTGCATGTGTGTAGTGTAGTGTGGTGTGTCTCCGCCCCTCACCCCTCACCCCTCTCCCCTCCTCCCTCCACAGCTGTCAAGTGTAACAACGACCCTGTGGTGTTGGCCGTGCTAGCTTCTCTTGGCTGCGGCTTTGACTGTGCCAGTCGAGCAGAGTTGCAGGCAGTGTTGGACTTGGGGGTGTCTCCGGACAAGATCATCTATGCCAACCCATGCAAACAGAGCTCGCACATCAAGTGAGTGCAAGGACACACAAATGACGTGATATCTGATGACTTATCTGTGTACCTGACCTGAGGGAGAGAGGGAGGGGTGTGAGGGAGAAGGAGGGATGTGATGTGAGGGAGAGGGAAGGGTGTGATGTGAGTGGAGGGAGCATATAGGGGTCTTGGAAATTCTATAAGTCTTGTAGCTATGCTAACCGTTTACCTCCCAAAATGGCTGCTGGACGTGTTTGTTAACAAACTGCACACGTTAGGGATAGTGGCTGGTCTTCATGTTCCTGTTGCCATGGTGCTCCAAAGAGGGCTCTGCTCCCCATTTCACCCCTTCCCCTCCCTACAGGTTCGCTGCCAGCCATGATGTCCTCAAGATGACATTTGATAACGAGATTGAGTTGCGCAAGATCTCCCACTGCCACCCCTCGGCAGAGCTGTTGGTGCGCATTAGAGCCGACGACCCGGATGCTGTCTGCAACCTTGGGGTGAAGTTTGGGGCGTCTGTGCAGGAGGCCTGTCATTTGCTTGACATTGCCATGGAGATGGACCTGAACGTTGTTGGAGTCAGGTGTGTGTACGTGTGCGTGTGTGTGTGTGTGTGCGTGTGTGTGTGTGTGTCTGTGTGTGTGTGTGTGTGTGTGTGTGTGTGTGTGTGTGTGTGTGTGTGTGTGTGTGTGTGTGTGTGGTGTATGTGTTACTATAGGCGTTGGACTAATGTATGTGCCCTTTGGCACTGTCCCTACCCGGCCCACTTGCAGCTTTCATGTTGGCAGCGGCTGCCAGAACTCCAGTGCCTACAGCCGTGCCATTGAGATGGCACACAAGGTCTTCACACACGGCAAGGACATCGGGCTAAACCTCACTGTATTGGACATTGGAGGGGGATTCCCCGGTCACAAGGGAGGGGAGGGGCAGTTCTCCAAAGTAGCCTTTGCCATCAGAAGTGCTCTGGCCGAATGGTTTGAGGAGGGCAAGGTGAAAGTGATAGCAGAGCCTGGGCGGTTCTTTGCAGCCTCAACACACACCCTGGCAGTGTGTGTGACCAGCAAACGAGAGGAGACAACAGTGGACGGTAATAAGGTGAGCAGGGAGCCTCCCCCAATTGTAGTTAAGGTTACATCCACACCTACCCCTCCCCACCCCCATCCCTTCCCCCACCCCACACCTACCCCCTACCCCTCTCCCCCTCCCCCTCTCCCCCTCCCCCTCTCCCCTCCCACCCCCTCCCCCTGCAGAGATTCATGTACTATGTCAACGATGGTGTATATGGCTCCTTCAACTGCATCCTGTTTGAACACGCCCATCCTATTCCTAGCCTCCTAGCCCCACCCACCTCCCCCTGTTACCTGTACAAGTGTAGCATGTGGGGACCCACGTGTGATGGAATTGATCAGATCCTTGACTGTGGTACCCTCCCGGAGCTGTCGGTGGGGGAGTGGGTGGTGTTTGAAGACATGGGGGCGTACACTGTGTCCGCTGCCACCTCCTTCAACGGCTTCCAGAGACCAAGGAGTTTCTACTACGCTACAGAGGAGCAGGGACACCAGCTGCGTGCAGCGTCGTGGAGCCGAGCAGTCAGGTCGGCTTGCAAGTCACCTGTCAGCCCGTCTGTGCCGTGGCTGTTGGACTCGTTGCCACAGCAACCGCCCAACCCAGAGCAACTTTGCAGTAGCTGATATATGTGTGTCACTCCAGGCTTTTATCGCTGCTGCATAGATCAATTATTGGCAAAACAATATTTGTACCAGACTGTTGCAATGCTATTTGCATAGATTTTCTAGTCATTATACGCTTGTATTAGATGTGTTCTAGAGTCAGCGCTGAATGTGGAGTGTTGTGAATTGATAGGAGCGATGTCAATCAGTTCAATTTGGATCAAAGCATGGCCGAAACGCTTCTCCAGGCGTCATTTACTACTCCTTATTGTTTGTGGCCTATAAGTATTGCTTAAAATTGGTTAGGAATCCGATATGGGATGTATGGCAGTGTCCGGCACGAGGTATGCCGTCAGGCAACAAGACCTCATGCACACTTGAGTGCTGTAAATCCCATATTTCTAGCCAAGTTAAGTGGTTTATCGTGGCTTGTGCAGGATGATCTGGAGAGTTCCGCTGTATTTGCATAATCTGGATGATGTCACTTCAGGTGGGGTCTCCTCCAATCATTGAATCCTAGTGGCTAACTTGAGTTGAATTTACAGTGCACTTACTGCCCACCAATAGAGATGCTGACAGAACCTGTGCACCACGAGGAGGCTACTGTCTGCAGCTCAAATTGCAGTCCTCTCTTGTCGGGTGCTCGGTGACAAAGATGACTCAACATTGCAGGGAAATCTCTGTCTAAGAGACCTGCTTCCCAATCCCATGTGGTTGTGAATTGGAAATGGCACGTTATACCCACACAGGATTGGGTCAACACAGTCAATCCACTGTTCACCCATTCCCATGCGGTCACATGACATCGTGGATTGCATAACCACTTGGGATTGGGTCAACACAGTGAATCCACAGTTCACCCAATCCCATGTGGTCACATGACATCGTGGATTGCATAACCACATGGGATTGGGTCAACACAGTGAATCCACTGTTCACCCATTCCCATGTGGTCACATGACATCGTGGATTGCATAACCACATGGGATTGGGTCAACACAGTGAATCCACTGTTCACCCAATCCCATGTGGTCACACGACATCGTGGATTGCATAACCACATGGGATTGGGTCAACACAGTGAATCCACAGTTCACCCATTCCCATGTGGTCACACGACATCGTGGATTGCATAACCACATGGGATTGGATTAACACAGTGAATTCACACTTCACCCAATCCCATGTGGTCACATGACATCATGGATTGCATAACCACATGGGATTGGGTCAACACAGTGAATCCACAGTTCACCCAATCCCATGTGGTCACATGACAGTGTGGATTGCATAACCGCTTGATATTGGGTCAACACAGTGACGCTGGGACATGGGATTGATCCATGGGTCACCCAATATCATGTGCCACCACATGGGGTTGGGCGGCACAAACCAGCTAGCCCCTTGATCAGTGGCGCTCCTGACCAGTGGCACTGCAAGCGAGAGAGGCCAGCCAACCTCCACTTTATATAGCCCTAATGTACTTCGAACTCGCGTGGAGCAGGTAGTAAGATGCGTAAGGTGACATCGTAATCGAGAAGTTTAGAGTTATAGACTTGTAATCCAAATGGCTCGGGTTCGAGCGCCAGCGAGTAACTCTTTTTTCACCACATTATTTCGCTCGCGCTGTATAGTGTGGGGTATAAGTAGCTCCAATTGCAGTCCTCTCTCGGTCAGGGGCTCGGTGGCACAGTGGTGCCGCACCCAGTGCGCCAACTGTAGCGAGCCAAGGTTCGAATCCCGAGAGAGGCAAGAAAAAAAAACTTGCTTTGCCATATTCTCAAGGTCATGCCACAATACCCGTATGGGGAGCCTGGTGTCTCGGTGGCTTGGTCTCACCTAGGGATGAGAACTGGAAACTCCGCGAATGAGGGGGACCGTCTGGGGAGCTGCTGGGCATAGGGGCCACATCCCCCATGGAATGGGTGTTGCTGCTGAAAACCTGACTTTTTGTCTTCTGTTTTTGTTCCCTTTTTTTCTCCTTCCCTGCACAGCACACTTTTTTCCACATTCATTTTTCACATTTTCACATTCACCAGTTAGCTCAAAATTGAGAAAATGGATGGCAATAGATTACAAGTATGAAGTGACCTGCTTTAGATTAATGTAGGTAGTTAGCCAGTGTTGAAATGGACAGAGCTCGGCCTCAGTTTGGTAGCTGCTGTAAGGGCATCTTCTTTGCTTTATCTTCCTTGTTCACCTTCCTTTGTCAATTACTTGCCACATGGGACCACAGTTATGTTGGATGTATACATTGTCATACTGTGCATTTCACATGAAACACACAGGGTTGGTAATGCTTCAACTAGCACTTGTCCATAGCACATGTTATGAAAATTACCCCTTTAATTTTTGCCACACGCTTGCATGCACTTCTTCACTTCATCGAAGGCATGTTAATTTGATAAACCAGCCATCTGTATACTGCTGTCATTATTAGACTATGCTAAACTTCTCGATTGCAAAGAAGCAGATTGGCAAGGCTATGCCAAACCATAGATGGCCAAACTGCCCGTCCATCCTATTTAATACATAAACAAACACACGCACTGCATGCTTTCCACTGTGTAGACGCTGCAGTCGCAATGAACAAGCAGCTACGTCAGCCACAGACGACTAGCTACAGCAAGCCACAGATGGCCTTCGTAAGTCTGGGGTTGGAACTTTGGCTGACATCACCATCCACTCATTAATATCTAATGACAGCGCTTCACTGTGCCGGGGTTAGCTAACATGGCATGGAGGCCAGCTAATTTCACACTTACAACTAAACTTTAGTGTGATTAAGATGAAAGGGCGGCTAGCTGTCATGGGAGCAAGTAGAGTGATTGTGCTATGTCAATACATTGTAGTGAGAAATTTGAAGTAACTGTACAACCACATGACATATGCACAAGCACCACCACAGTGATAGCGTCTCCATGGTGATGAAAGGCAGTACTGGCTATAGGTTACGAATGATTGCTCCAGAATACATGTCAATACACCTACAACACTTTGAAGTTGACAGAACTCATCAAGACTCAGCTGCAGTGAGAGGTGCAGTGTTGCATTACACAGTATTTGGTTTCAAGGGGGTCAATATATCTGCAGCTGGCAGCCTAACTGGTTACACAAAGACGATGCGGGTATGAGACTGGTTGATCTACCAGACTTTGAGACGCTCATACTCGTCTAGGCACTCCTCAAACTGGTCCGAGGAGAAGCCCTTGGCAAGAACACATTGACGAATAGCCTTTAGTCTGTGGGGGAGGATTGCCACGTTCAGGACACATCATATTGCAGTTAAATTTGCAATTTAATCATAATTGGACCCATTCCAGTAAAATAATGTGTTACATTCCAGCTGCATCGTGCAATGGAAGTGGGAATGTACAAGAACTCGGTCTGTGGCTCATAGATCTAGATACTCAACTATGTCACATGACAGTCATGTGATGTAACATTACATCATAACAGCACATCATGTAATAATACATCACAACAGTCAGTGATGCAACATTACATCATAAACACATAACAGTTTGCAATCATTATTCTGTGTTCATTGGCTCCTGGGGTGGTTGTGATGGGCTGGCAGGAGAGGCCTGCATGAACACTTGAGACTTGATCACTTGGCCAATCAAACCATGGATAGCCTCCACTGCAATCTTCGAGCTGTGTGTGTGTGTGTATGAATGTGTGTGTGTGTATGCGTGTGTGCATGCGTGTGTGTGTTGCATGGTAGGAGAAGTGTTTGAGGCAGTCCATACTGTAAAGTGGACTCTACACAACTCCGCACACTTTTTGCTGATGGCTTGGTCTCACCTGTCTTTAGCAGCCTTAGCCAGCTTCCCCTTGTCTTTGCTGGTTGCCCCCATTCTACCAAACCCAACCATACCACCTCGGAGACTTCCCTACAGTGCATTGTGTCACACAGACAGACAGACAGACAGACAGACAGACAGTTCAACACAGTACTATTCAGCACAGACTCCAGGGTGGGCTGGGGCCACACCCACTGGCTCCGCCCACTCACAGCAGCTAGCATTGGGGAGACCTTGTCCAGTTTCTGTGCTAAGTCACCAATCTGTTGAGATGTGTAGTCTGCGTTCTGAAACCGTCACAAAGGGGAGGGGAGGGGATGGGAGGGGAGGGGAGGGGGAGGGGAGGGGGAGGGGAGGGGAGGGGAGGGGAGGGGAGGGGAAGGGGAGGAGGGGAGGGGAGGGGAGGGGAGGGGAAGGGGAGGAGGGGAGGGGAGGGGAGGGGAGGGAGAGGGAAGGAGGAGAGGGAGGGGAGGGAAGGGGAGGGGACGGAAGGGAGGGGGAGGGGGAGGGATGTTAAGTAACTGAACCACACCATTCTATCAATCCTCTAAAGCACACCAGCCCCAAACAGCAGAGAAATGCTATGAATAATGTTATGTCGCCAGGCCATGAATATCATTAGCTTACAGTGAGCAGTGGAGACGAGGAGAGAGTGTTGACCCAGTACTTGTTCCAGAGCAGGTCCAGCAGTCGGGCGTCCAGTGAGGACTTGAAGTAGGTTATGTTAAGTGAATAGTACCTCTTACAGTGCACACCAAAGTCCTCAATCTTGTCCAGCGGGATGCTCTGGTACTCTTGAGGGCCATCCTCAGCTGGACGGTAGTTCTGTGGGAGGAGTTTGAACATGGGAAGTGGGAGGGTGGAGTGTGTAGGTTGGTGGAGTGTGTAGGTTGGTGGAGTGTGTAGGTTGGTGGAGTGTGTAGGTTGGTGGAGTGTGTAGGTTGGTGGAGTGCGTAGGTTGGTGGAGCGAGTAGGTTGGTGGAGTGCGTAGGTTGGTGGAGTGTGTAGGTTGGTGGAGTGTGTAGGTTGGTAGAGTGTGTAGGTTGGTGGAGTGTGTAGGTTGGTGGAGTGTGTAGGTTGGTGGAGTGTGTAGGTTGGTGGAGTGAGTAGGTTGGTGGAGTGTGTAGGTTGGTGGAGTGTGTAGGTTGGTGGAGTGCGTAGGTTGGTGGAGTGTGTAGGTTGGTGGAGTGTGTAGGTTGGTGGAGTGCGTAGGTTGGTGGAGTGCGTAGGTTGGTGGAGTGGGTAGGTTGGTGGAGTGCGTAGGTTGGTGGAGTGCGTAGGTTGGTGGAGTGTGTAGGTTGGTGGAGTGAGTAGGTTGGTGGAGTGTGTGGGTTGGTGGAGTGTGTGGGTTGGTGGAATGTGTGGGTTGGTGGAGTGCGTAGGTTGGTGGAGTGAGTAGGTTGGTGGAGTGTGTGGGTTGGTGGAGTGTGTGGGTTGGTGGAGTGTGTAGGTTGGTTGGTGGAGTGTGTAGGTTGGTGGAGTGTGTGGGTTGGTGGAGTGTGTAGGTTGGTGGAATGTGTGGGTTGGTGGAGTGCGTAGGTTGGTGGAGTGAGTAGGTTGGTGGAGTGTGTAGGTTGGTGGAGTGTGTAGGTTGGTGGAGTGCGTAGGTTGGTGGAGTGCGTAGGTTGGTGGAGTGTGTAGGTGGGTGGAGTGTGTAGGTTGGTGGAGTGTGTAGGTTGGTGGAGTGTGTAGGTTGGTGGAGTGTGTAGGTGGGTGGAGTGTGTAGGTTGGTGGAGTGTGTGGGTTGGTGGAGTGTGTGGGTTGGTGGAGTGTGTAGGTTGGTGGAGTGCGTAGGTTGGTGGAGTGTGTAGGTTGGTGGAGTGTGTGGGTTGGTGGAGTGTGTGGGTCGGTGGAGTGTGTGGGTCGGTGGAGTGTGTAGGTTGGTGGAGTGCGTAGGTTGGTGGAGTGCGTAGGTTGGTGGAGTGTGTAGGTTGGTGGAGTGTGTAGGTGGGTGGAGTGTGTAGGTTGGTGGAGTGTGTAGGTTGGCGGAGTGTGTAGGTTGGTGGAGTGTGTAGGTTGGTGGAGTGTGTAGGTTGGTGGAGTGTGTAGGTTGGTGGAGTGTGTAGGTTGGTGGAGTGTGTAGGTTGGTGGAGTGTGTGGGTTGGTGGAGTGTGTGGGTTGGTGGAGTGTGTAGGTTGGTGGAGTGCGTGGATTGGTGGAGTGTGTGGGTTGGTGGAGTGTGTAGGTTGGTGGAGTGTGTAGGTTGGTGGAGTGTGTAGGTTGGTGGAGTGTGTAGGTTGGTGGAGTGTGTAGGTTGGTGGAGTGTGTAGGTTGGTGGAGTGCGTGGATTGGTGGAGTGTGTGGGTTGGTGGAGTGTGTAGGTTGGTGGAGTGTGTAGGTTGGTGGAGTGTGTAGGTTGGTGGAGTGTGTGGGTTGGTGGAGTGTGTAGGTAGGTGGTGAGCTGTTCTTCACCTCTGGGTAAGTTCGGAATGCCCCAATGTTGACCTTGCCGGCAGACATGGTTTGAATGGGGTCCACCACAATGGCCACCCATGGTTCCTGATACTGCTGATTCAGCATCTGTGTGCTTACATCAATGCCAGAGAGCCAACACCCGTAGCCGGGGTGACTGTGGTACCAGCCAATGGCATTCTCCATGTGACCCACCTGCACACACACACACACACACACACACACACACAGAGAGAGACAAAGTGCACTATAGACACTCTAGCGTCTCCTAATGCTATCCCCCTTCCCTCCCCTCCCCCTTCCCTGCCATTCACTTCCCCTCCCCTCTCCTCCCTTCTCCACTCTCCCCCTTCCCTCCCCTCGCCCTCCCCTCCCTTCCCCCTCTCCTCCCCTCCCCTCCCTCTCCCTTCCCCTCCCCTCCACTCCTCCTGTCCCCCTCCCCTCTCCTCCCTTCTCCACTCTCCCCCTCCTTCCCCTCCCCCTCCCCTCCCCTCCCCTCCCTCTCCCGTCCCCCTCCCCTCCCCTCACCCTCTTCGCTGCCTCAATGTACTCCGTCATGTACTCATAAGCCGCTGCCTGAGCGTTGACCCTGGTCTCTGTCCCCTCCACTGGGAGAGCAAAGGAGTCCATCACAACCATCGTGCTCCCATCAATCTTCCCCAGCAGGAGGCCCATGATCTCCAGCCGCCCACCCGCCCGAGCATGCATGACCATCTTCAACAAAGCAAGGGCTGATATCTTGAATGATGGGCTGGGTTAATGAGAGGAAGGGTAGAGTGGAAGGAAGGGGAGAGGAGGGAAATGGAGGGGGGAAGGGAGGGGAAGGGGAGGGGAGGGGAGGGAGGGAAGAGGAGGGGAGGGGAGGGGAGGGGAGGGGAGGAGAGGGGAGGGGAGGGGTAGGGAGAGGAGGGGAGGGGAAGGGGGAGGGGAGGGGAGGGGAGGGGAGAGGAGGGGAGGGGGAGGGGGAGGGGAGGGGAGGGAAGGGAGGGGAGGGGAGGGGAGGGGAGGGGAGGGGAGGGGAGGGAAGAGGAGGGAGGGGAGGGGAGAATGGTTTCAGTACAATAAATTGATACCTGCAGCAAGGACCGGAGCTGGTACAGACTCATTCAAAGGATTACATAATTCGTGCCTTTAGTGCTACTCCTTACTCTCTCTGCCACGGTCTCTCCGAGAGTATCTTCATCTGCTCCTCCGCGTTATACCTGAAGATCTCATCTGCACTGCTCACGGCCTGTATCTTGTTGGCAGATTCGAATGCTTTCCTTGCTGTGTCGGCCATTTTCGCCCACCAAAGTCACGTGACATATAAAGCAGCCTACAGGAAGCGAACAGCATGTAATGCAGAGCTGTCCTCAACACAGAGTGACTCCTTGCCCATAACAAGTACCGTACTGCTGTGGCTCCCTCGCCCGCTGTGGTCTTAGGAAGGCGGGTAGTAGGAAACATGCAGTGTGTAGGTGTGACAGCGAGCACGGCCGCGCACAGGCCCTCTCTGATCCGTCTCCTGCTCCTCCGGACGGCCGGTCGGACGGCAGCAAGCACTGTGCCGCATGGTCACTCCAGGCGAATGGCTCGTGAGAGGGAGAGGCAGCTTAGGAACGTGGTGAGCAACCTATCCCGTGACGAAATGACTGCCATGCAGAAACTGCTGCGAAGAAGATTACAGCAAGATGTCCTCCTGGAAGGTAACTGTGGTGGTGTGTGGATGTACTCACTCCTGGTGGAGCATGGTGGTGGAGTGAGAGCTGTGATAGTCTGTTGACTGGTTGCGGTGTTATGTGCCGCACCACTTACTGGTCTGCCCCGCCCCTCCCTTCACCAGCTCCCGTGACCCCGCCCACTCAGGTCCAGCTAAAGCGGCTTGTATTGCAGGAGATGATGCCTTTCATTGGGTTTGGCTTCCTTGACAATGCCATTATGATCATTGCTGTAAGCTACTGTGTGTGTGTGTGTGTGTGTGTGTGTGTGTGTGTGTGTGTGTGTGTGGTGTGTGTGTGTGTGTGTGTGTGTGTGTGTGTGTGTGTGTGTGTGTGTGTGTGTATGTGTGTGTATGTGTGTGTGTGTGTGTGTGTGTGTGTGTGTGTGTGTGTGTGTGTGTGTGTGTAGTGTTAGTCTCGTATAGCCAGACTACTTCTACCCTCAATAGACCATGGTGTGTTGTGTGTGTTGGTGCTCCCTCCCCCCTCCCCCTTCCCGCCCACATACAGGGTGATTACATTGACGCTACCCTTGGAGTAACACTAGGTATTTCGACAATGGCAGCAGCGGCACTAGGGAATTGGATATCGGACTTGTCAGGAATTGGGTATGAGACTGTGCCCATAGTGTGCCAAGTGCCCTCTGTTCACATCGCCTCCTTCCGCACTCCGCCCTCTTCCCCCCATCCTCATAGGTTGGGCAATGTAGTGGGTGTGGCCTGCTCACGGCTCGGTCTACCCAGCGCTGCCTTGACCTCAGACCAAGTGGACCTGCCCTCAGCGAGGAGAGCAACCTTCACAGTATGTGTGTGTGTGTGTGTGTGTGTGTTTGTGTGTGTGTGTGTGTGTGTGTGTATGTGCGCGCGTGCATGTGTGTATGCCTGAACTAGTTCCTAATTCCTAACCAGCTGACTATAATATTGTTATACTAAATGTCCTCAATGATTTGCTGGTAACCACTGCTTTTCCTAATGCGTAGCTTTCCTTCCTCTGCTTGCTAACCTGTCTCTCTTCAAGGAAATGGCTGTTTCCACGCGTGTGTGTTTGTGCATGTTTGCTGGTAGTAGGAGGAGCAAACATGTTGCCCATGCTTGCTAACCTGTCCCGTCCCCCTCCTGTTACAGGGCCGCTGCATTGGTATAACCATCGGCTGCTTCCTTGGTATGTTCCCTCTGATGTTCTTGAAAGGAAAGGAGGAGAAAGATGGGGAGGGGGTTGAGTAAATGCTCCTCGATGGACAGGGCTCCCAAGCATCCACAAACACTTGTACACTGAACAACTCCACTAATGACTATCATTTTCACTTTTCTTTGTATTTTCAATTTGACAGTCTCCACCACTTGTCGCGCAGCACCTCTCGTCCAGAGAGTGCCCTCATCCTCCACAGACAGCCAACACTTAAGGACTGAGTGGTAGTCTGTAGGAGCAGTCTGTCAGGTTCACTCACATGTCCATGTAGGGGTACATTGCAGCGTACATGCTAACGATGATGTGGAATTCTAGGCTAGGATGCCAGCCACACAATTATGGGATGGTGAGGAGGCTCAAGTCTCCAACCAGCTCAGGGACACAGTGTGCAGCACACGCTGCTTGTACCCTCACTAGTTGTGTGTACATGCATGAATGTCATGGGAAACAGGACAAAACACCATCTCTTGTTGTTGGAGGTAGAAACTAAACATTGGTTCGGGCAACAAATGCGAATTTGCACATATTGTATCTCCAACTCTCTGGACACGCTGCCTGTGCACACACACAACAACACAGCACACTCATGCAAACCACACGACGTTGTGCATTTGAGTGTTATATACAACTCCCTGCCATGTGCACAGTCGCGTGTTGTAGGCACTGCTTCCATGTCTGTGTGCAGTTGCAGTAAGGCAGTGCTTGCTACCCAATGGCACCAACCCAACCATAGTCTCACGTTTTACAAAATGGCAGTCGGACTGTGCGAGACTACCCCACCCCAGCTAGGCTTGTCTCACTCGGCTTGCCCCTGAACAAAGCTCCTTTACATGTATTTACATGTGCCTGTCCTGTAATGATACCAGCACACCAGACCACCACGGACAAAGCGTGGAGTGACCTTCACTTCACGGCTCTCCTGTGTGCAAACAACAAGACAGATATGCCATGCAAGAAGCCATGCACTGATACACACTGACAGCAAGTCCTTCTAGTGTGCCATATATTGGGTGGTTCTTGTCGATGAATATGTGCAAGTCATGTGACAGTCACATGATCTGTGTCAGGGCAGCTTGGTCTTCTTGAGGTAAAAGCCGTGATTGTCTAGACTGGCCACCACTCCGTCCTTGTTGAGGGGGTCTCCCTCGTTGTACTTCAACACATCACCAGTTCGAGTAGACATCTTCCCTCCAGCAGCACGCAACATGGCATCACCTAGGAGGGGAGGGGGGGAGGGGAGGAGGGGGAGGGGAGGGGAGGGGGAGGGGAAGGGGGGAGGGGAGGGGGAGGGGGAGGGAAGGGGGGAAGGGGAGGGGAGAGGAGGGGAGGAGAGGGGAGAACTTACCTAGACAGGTCGTTTAGCCATACAACATTTCGAGCATGGAAAGTACTACTGCAACAACTGCATAAATTCCATCCCTTCACATGGCTCCTCCCACCATCCACCACGCCCACCTGTCCCGCCCACCACCCACCCCTGCCCTGCCCACCTGCACAGAGGTCCCACTTCTTTATGTGTGTACTGTGGTAGTAGAGATCAGTGTGCCCATTCACAACTTGCAGCACTTTGTAGCCAGCACCAGCAGCTGCAGTCACATCCACACCTTGCTCAAACATTCCCTCCAACTAAACATGGCAGGAAGGTGAGGGAGAGACCGACATGACTGCATAGTTAAACCTTCCCAAGTGTGCCATTTGACACCAGCTTCAAGCCATATTGCCTCAGCTCTTTAAAAGTATGCCAGCAATGTGAAGTGAGCATCTCTGTGTTGCCACACACTCGGATGTGTGCATGCACGCACACACACACACATACACACAGACAGACAGGCACACACCTCCTCTGTGGCCTTCCCGGCATGGCTCCGTGATACAATCACTGCAACCTTTTCCTTCTCAGTTTCCTTATTCTTTGACTTAGACTTTGCTGCATCCACCTGCGGCCAGATGTTCTTGGAGAAGCCGTGGTCCTTCCAGCCCCAGTAAGTCACCCCGTTGCCAGTGTCTCCTTCAAACGCTTGATGGATGATCCCCGCTACTGGCTCCCCTTGGACACACACACACATCATCACAGTCACGTATTCCAGCAGCTTGGGGTTTTCCCCTCCTTCAGTATACTCCTGTGTGGCATCAAGGGGGTCTATCCACACCAAGACGTCCTCCATTGGGACAAGAGGGTCATTCGCAGCTGATTTTTCCACTTCCGGATTATCTATGGACGGACATGCAACAAAGGATGAGTCCACTTGCACGTGCTCCTCTGAAATGTACTTGAGATCTGGCCAGCGTGCCCTGAGTCCGGCGACAATGGCTTCGTGCGATCGCTTGTCGCCCTGAGTGACGTAGTCGCTTGTGTTTACGGAGCTCTTCCCCTTGACCTCCTGCCCAATGTTGGACCTGCTCCGCCTCACTGCACGTACCTCATCGCCGCCCCGATGGGACAAATCGATGCTAGCGGCAATGAGCTCCGAGACACGAATAGCATTTTGGTTGCTATGCAGACAAGGGTTAGCGGTAGACCTCGAAGGACCCTGTACTGAGTAGTATAGAACGACAAGGCATACAAATCCCAGCAACAACACTATCAGAATACGGTTCTGCTTGAACCATACACCCGAACCCGCCATTTTAAGTCGCTTTAATTACTATTAAATGGCGGCCGAGAGTGCCGCTATCATGAATATTATTATAACGTTGCTATGCGACGACAGTTATCGGACAAAATGGCTATCAATCCAATGGACCCGTCAGTCTTGCTGGGGGGCCCGGAGAGAAAGGGCTCGCTGTCCCTGAGGTCCAACCACATGCACTATGGGAGAGCCACACTCAACTCGAACTGGTGAGGGCAGTACGGTTACCTTGGCGACTCGGAGCAGACATTTGTGATGTATACGGTGTCTACTCGGTTGAAAAGGAACGCCACTTCTGTCAGCAAACCCACATAAGCAGTAATTTATATTTAATAGTATTCTGGCTGTTAGCAAGTGTAGGGGTGCTCGTGGTGATTGTATTACCTTGGTCACGTATTAATGACTGAAGCTGTTCCAGCAGTGTATGCCCTCCCTCCCCCCTCCCCCCTCCCTCCTCCCCTCCCCCCTCCCCCCTCCCTCCTCCCTCCCCCCCTGCAGGCACCATGATAGGGAGGCTGAGCCTAAAGACTATGATATTGGAGAGGGCAAGGAAAAATGGAACCTACTGAAGGCCACGTACACACGCATTGGGAATGTGGTGGACGGGGTGAGGGAGAGGAGCGTGCGGAGTGGGCCCATGTAGTAGCACCTGTAGTACCCGTAGTAGCACCTGTAGTACCCGTAGTAGCACCTGTAGTACCCGTAGTAGCACCTGTAGTACCCGTAGTAGCACCTGTAGTACCTGTAGTAGCACCTGTAGTACCCGTAGTAGCACCTATAGTACCCATAGTAGCACCTATAGTACCCATAGTAGCACCTGTACTACCCATAGTAGCACCTATAGTACCCTTGGTAGCACCTATAGTACCCTTGGTAGCACCTGTAGTACCCATAGTAGCACCTGTAGTACCCATAGTAGCACCTGTAGTACCCATAGTAGCACCTGTAGTACCCGTAGTAGCACCTATAGTACCCTTGGTAACACCTGTAGTACCCATAGTAGCACCTGTAGTACCCATAGTAGCACCTATAGTACCCTTAGTAGCACCTATAGTACAGTAGGGTGATGAGGGAGAGGTGCAGGTTATGCTCAGTTGATTCACTACCCACTGAATGGCACAGAGCATACACTAACCCACCTTGTACTCTCTCAGGCACTTCCTCTCTCCCTCCAACAGGCCCTCCCTGAGACAACCACAAAAAGTGCCCTGAAGGAAGCACAAGACCTTAAGGAGGAGTTCCAGACGAGGTCTATTCACAAAGCAGTCATCACAACAGACAACTTTGACAGTGCGACCTCCGAAAGAGATACAGGGCACCCTCAGCGAGGATATGGCAGTGTCCTCCCACACCACAACTTTGATCACAGGGCAATGTGAGGGAGGGGCTGGGGAGGGGCTGGGGAGGGGAATGTGAGGGAGGGGCTGGGGAGGGCAGTGAGGGAGGGGCTGGGGAGGGGAATGTGAGGGAGGGGCTGGGGAGGGCAGTGAGGGAGGGGCTGGGGAGGGGCTGGGGAGGGCAATGTGAGGGAGGGGCTGGGGAGGGGAATGTGAGGGAGGGGCTGGGGAGGGCAGTGAGGGAGGGGCTGGGGAGGGCAGTGAGTGCAGCACTGTGGGGAGGGCAGTGAGTGCAGCACTGTGGGGAGGGCAGTGAGGACAGCACTGTGGGGAGGGCAGTGAGGACAGCACTGTGGGGAGGGCAGTGAGGACAGCACTGTGGGGAGGGCAGTGAGGGCAGCACTGTGGGGAGGGCAGTGAGGACAGCACTGTGGGGAGGGCAGTGAGGACAGCACTGTGGGGAGGGCAGTGAGTACAGCACTGTGGGGAGGGCAGTGAGGACAGCACTGTGGGGAGGGCAGTGAGTACAGCACTGTGGGGAGGGCAGTGAGGACAGCACTGTGGGGAGGGCAGTGAGGACAGCAGGTCTGGCACAGTGCTCAGTGCTGACTGCACATCAAACTGAAGTTGCAGAAGTGTCCTAGCACTGCCAGGTGATCTAGAGGTGTGGCTTTGTATTGAATCAAATGTAGAGTGTGGGCTGGGCTGGATGTGTGGCATTCCTAGGGCACCACATGTGTGTGCTTGGCAATGGCCTGTTTACAGTTCTCCCTCCCTGTCCCCCCACACAGTCACTTGCAGACTACACAGCGTGTGGACTACAGATACCCTTTTGAATGGTCCCCTAAGGAGGAGGAGGGGCCTACAGACTCCACCCCTGAGACAAAGCACCGTCGCCTGCGCTCAGAGTTTGCCGACTCGGCAGGTCACCGTCGACCAGGGTGGAACACGTGGCAGGACTGTGACGGCTCTCTGAGGGACTACTCACAGCCTCCAACAGACTGACCCATGCACACTCGAGTCAATCTCCACTTTAGGGGATTTGGCAGTAGTTGTACTACGACCTTTGTACCAACACAGCATTGTGTACTGTGTACTCTGTTTGGTAATGTGACCACGTGTTTGTCCTACATGCACAGCTGGGCTACTTTGTATTGAGGGATGTCACAGCCAAATTTAAAAGTGTTGCAACAACGTTTAGTCAATTATCTGTAGCCATGGTAACATGTAGTCTCGCGTACTTGACCGCTTTCTTCTCTTTATTACGTCATCGATGAAAACTAGAGGGGAGAAAGTAGTCGGCTATGTGAGACTATTCAACATGCTGGTCAGTGTGGCTCACAGGGTACTCCATTGTGTGTGTGTGGTACTCAGTTCAAACACATACACTCTTGAATGGCTTTAGATGTTTATGCAGGCATTGTAAATAGCACCAGAGGGTTGTCCTACTTCTCCCATTACAACACAATTGAGCCATGTTGATGGTATGAAGAAGGTACTGCAGGGGGAGGGATTGATGTTGAGTGACGGTGAAGGGTCATTGAGTACTCAAGGAGGGCTCTGACCTCCTCCTTGCATGCATACTCAAGGAGGGCTCTTCCCTTGCATGTGCACTCAACACACATTCTCAACTGTGGACAGGCAGCCTGAGGGTGACAGGTGAGGGGGTAGCGCTTCTTCTAGGGCTTCATGTCTAATCAACTGTAAAACTAAGTTATTCAATTTCAGTCAACATTGACAATAAGTAATGAGCTGAAGTTGACAAGTGCTGTCATGTAATGATCATTTGTTTGTGTTCAGGGCTGTCCCCCTCTGGTTGGTGTCAGTCAATGGAATGCAGTCAACCATTTTCTAATCAATTTTACTTGCTGACCACATCTACCTACCCCAAGTGCACACAGTGCTTTACCAGTAGATAACAAATTGCCTAGTTGCACCTGCAACTTCATCATCCTCATCCTCATTAGAACACAATCCCCGAAACACATGGGGGTTCCGCTGGCAATTTCTTATCTAGCTAAAGGACATATGTCTACACACGTGCACACACACTCCCAAGAATTTCATGCATCCTCTGATCACGAAAGGCTTCACTGAAGTTGTGTAAGGACAGCAGCATAAAGAGCAAAGTAGAATTGATTATGAGCTGGTTGCCATGGTGATGGACACATTCTGTGATAGCATACCCCTGAGTGATGTCATTGGCAACTCACAAAGTACACTTCATTGGGGTGACCTTGACAAGCTAACATTACATCACATCAAGGCAACAGCTAGGTGAGATCAGAGGTTCCCTGGAATGCACAGTGGTTAGGTGTTACAAATAGCACCACATGCAATGTACATACCTAGCCTGATGTCCAAGCTCTTGTTAGCTCACATTGCCCCTACCTGCCCACCCACCCCCGCACCACTTTGGACCACAAACAAGGTGCCCATAATGTTTCTTTACAGCCGGTAGTCAAGTTCCTTCACCATAGCGTAGAGAGGACAGTAAATGAAGAAATATATGACACAGACTAAAAACTGTTCGAAAAATTTCTACACGACAGAGTAACATACAGTGCCTAACAATGACATATATACACACAACAGCAAATACAAATTCATGAATAGATGATGATACAATTCAGACACACATACGTACGTCACACTATTCCACACAACTGCTAAAACCATTGCAGAAACCAGTGTTGTAACACTCTGAAATCGAACACTAACTTTCCTAAGTAATAAGAAGTACAGCTCGGTCGTTCTAGCAAGCCTTCGTCCACAAAGTAGAAAGGGTACAGTAGACCCGTCGCTCCTTGCTGCCGTAGCGCCACCATCTCACGCAGGCTGTGGAAGAACTTCCATGTATTGTATTGAGACAAGTAGAGCTGTCGAGCCCGCAGTACCTTGGCCTCCCGCTCTTTGTCATTTTCTAAGTAGTGCCTAAGAATTTTAATAATAGCTTCATCACTCATGTCTTCCGTGACCTCCACCATGCCACGCTTGAACTCTGCTTGATGTCCCAGGGGGATGTCACCAACTATAAGTGCCCCCGACATTGCCACCTCACCATACTTCATTAGCATGAGCCTCTCAACCGAGCTGGTCACAAGGGCTATTTTGGTTGACTCCAGTGTTCTGATGTAGGACTCAAATTGCTTGCCACCGTCGGACACATTGTCCTTTGTTCGTACCAGTAGCCGGGCACCATCAATCTGCCCTTCCACGATCATGTTGTACAGACGCCTGCCGAAAGGGTAGTCGGCTCCAAACTGCCCCACAAACAGTATGTCTGTGGTGCGTGACTTGCTCTGAACGGAAACATTGCGGTAGGAGGGAGGATGGACGACATGTGGGTGGTGAACCAGTAGAGTGCGGTCTGCATGGTGCCGATACTGGACCAAATCCCTCGCATACGCAAAAATGGCCACTTTTGCTCCAGTCCGTGATAAGTGGTCCTCACACAGGCCATAGCGACATTCGTGGAAGCGAAACACAATCAACACTTCCTCCGACAACTCCCTCAGTCCAGTGTACACTGAAGATGTGAATCTATAACTGGATGGCATTTGGATAAAGATGATGTCGAATGTCACACTTGGGAAGGCCACCTTTAAGTTATCCTTTATTGACATGTCTTCATCGAAGTTGGGGAACCCCGGACCAAAAACCTGAGCGTTGATGTTGGGCAGGGCGGCAGCCGCCTGGTAATAGAGGAGTTCGTGCTGGGAGCCAGAAGTTTGCAGGTGGTCCCTGGTTGTGAAGAAGAGGATGTTTACGGGTGCCTCGCTGTCCACGGAGCTCTTCTTGCCACCAAAAGCGCCACACTCGCAGTCACAGACAGACACCTTGGCGCCTGGTTTAAAGGCCTCGTCCATTTGACAGAACAGCTGCGCCCGGTAGCAAGGTAAGGAGACGGCCAGGTCACTGCAGTAGGGACAGGAGTTGGTTACTTCTACCGTTTGCGGGAAGAGGACGGCGTACTGCTCGTCCATGGCTTGTTTGATGTAGACGGGGGCATAGCTCACACAGTGATTGTACGGTGACCCAAAGAGGGCGAGGAAGAGGAGAACAAAAAAGGTGAGACCGGCGGAGAGGAATATCCTGGTGCGACAACGGGTCCGCTTTAGCTGGTTACCTACCGAGAGGAGTCTCTGGCCAAATGGGTCTCTCTGAAAGAGCGAGGTCACGAACCCCCACACGCTGGGTTGTTCTTTCCCCTTTAACCACGCTCCCCTTCTGCGACCAAGAAGGCTCCCTACCAAGGTGGCGAACCTTCCAGACATCTTCTGCTGTGCACACGCTGTGCTCTGGCCGAACCCGCCTCTCCTCCTCCCAGGGCGTTGCACGCGTAGCTTGCTCTTTGGAATATACGCCTCTCGGAGGAGCCTAAAAATGGCAGTGGCAGGTGGAGGTCCGTGCACTCACGGACATGTTAGTATACCGATTTCCGTAAACTTCTAGGCGGTGAAGCCAAACACGTGCAAATCACGTCATAGCACGTGCAGTTATTTTTAGCAGCCAACGCCAAATAAGGGAATCATTTCCGATCATATGATTCTCGACCAACATCCTCCAAACCCCTTTATTAGCTGTCCCGAGAGCTCTGGGTTGTTTCAAATCTCTCGTTCTCCTTGACTGCTTACAGCAAATTCGAAGAAAATAGTTCAACATGTCTCTTTATCCGTCTCTCGAGGACATGAAGGTCGATAAAATGGCAAAGGTGAGCAGTTTGGCGCCAAGCGATGCCATACATTTCTGGAACTGCATGGTAAAGTGACTGCAACTTTTGTGTTGCTTGCTTCACCTCAGGCCCAAGTGGCTGCCTCCCAGCCTCCGCCCCAGCGCGCCATTGCTCCTGGGCCGGTGAGTGTGTGCGTGCTTGGAAAGTGTCCTAATTGGCAGACGCTTCATTAACTGTGTGTGCGTGTCCCATCCCATCCAGGGCGTGGCTGTGACTGTGGCCCAGACCACGACTCACGCGGGCGGTTCTCTCTACCCCTCCTTGAACGATGAGTACATGGGTCTTGAGCTACAGCAGTACGTTCCTCCGGGAGCTGTGGTCCCGGCTGCTGCTCACTCGACCGCGGTGGTGGCGCCAGTCAGCGGTGCAGGCAACGTGGGAATGAGGAGGGCAGAGATCAAACAGGGTGAGGATGGCAGGAGTGGTGGGAGGGTGAAGGAGGGGTGGTGGGAGGATGAAGGAGAGGGTGAAAGTGAATGAGAAAGTGGCTGGGGAGCTGGAGAAGGTCAAGAATTGTTGCTGGCAACTGTGGTACATTGTTACAGTGTTTTGCAAAAAGATGTCATGAATGTCTTTTGAATATCACTCTGACTTCACTTGACTCTATGAGCAGGAGACTAGCCATTTGGGTGTCACAGTTGAAGTGACTATTGTTTTGCAAAACGCTGTGTGTGATAGAGTGGTTGACATTGCTACCATCACAGGACAGCCCCAGGCAGTAATAGTTGCCCCTTAGCAAGTCTTGTTGTGTGTGGCTCTGATAGTGTGGCATTGTTAACACAGCAAAAGTGCAAACATCACTGTATTGCATGATTGACTTATCCTCCTCTCTGTCTGTCTGTCTGTCTGTGTGTGTGCTGCAGGTATTCGTGAGCTTGTGTTGTGCAAAGACAAGACTGGCAAGATTGGCTTTTGTGTGATGAGCATCAATAAGGGAGTGTTTGTTGCTATGGTACAGAAGGACTCTCCGGCAGCCATTGCTGGACTGAGATTTGGCGACCAGATCTTGAGCGTGAGTGGGAGGGGCTGGCAGGGTGGGAGGGAGGGGGAGAGATGTTGTCTCAGTGATATGCAAATTAGTGCTTTGCCCAGAATGAGTTGATGTGGAAGGGCCGTCAGTTGAGGATGGTTGGTGTTGTGTAGCTGAACCTGTCTAATCCGACCAATATGGCCTCTATATGGACTGCTTTAGAGAGGTGGCTGTTTTACAGAAGTGTAGTGTAATGTGATGATACTAACTTTGGTGCTAGGTTTCTGTATATGGCAAGTGCCCTCTATAGGCAGGTGCGGAGGGTATGTCAGTGTGTGGTGCAACAGATGGTCATGTGGACAGGATGTGATGTACACAGAATTGGGTGATTGTGTATATGATCTCAAGTTGAAGGTAAAATTAGTCAACTGTCCTGTAAGAGAAGGAAGGATCATTGTATGGACATTGTGTCTGTAGCTTGAACCTGTCTACAAAGGTCACTGATTAATGCAGCCACCTCTCTAAAACAGCCAGCCTTCCCATGTCCTGAATAGCACTAACACAAAGAACTTTCACTAGTAGTACACCTCACTCGCTCTCTCCTCCCCCTCCCCCTCTCCTCCCCCTCCCCCTCTCCTCCCCCTCTCCTCCCCCTCCCCCTCCCCCTCCCCCTCCCCCTCCCCCTCCCCCTCTCCTCCCCCTCCCCCTCTCCTCCCCCTCTCCTCCCCCTCCCCCTCCCCTCCCCTCCCGTCCCCTCCTCCCCCTCCCCTCCCCCTCCCCCTCTCCCTCCCCTCTCCCTCCTGTGTATGTGCAGATCAATGAGGAGGTGGTCGCCGGCTACAGCAAGGACAAGGCTACCAAGGTGCTCAAGAACAGTCCGAAGGAGCGGATCTCTGTGGCCGTGAGGGACCGTCCCTTTGAGCGCACCATCACCATGCAGAAGGACAGCCACAACCACGTTGGCTTCCTATTCCGTGGGAATGAGATCTACCAGATTGTAAAGGATTCCTCGGCAGCTCGGTGAGTGTGTGTGTGTGTGCGTGTGCATGTGCATGTGTGTGTGTGTGTGTGTGTGACTGCTGACTCCATCCCCTCCAGTAACGGCATCCTCACTGAGCACTGCATCACTGAGGTCAATGGACAGAACATGATTGGCCTCAAGGACAAGCAGATTGCAGAAGTCTTTGCTCAGAGCCCCCGCACTGTCACCATCACCATCATGCCAAAGTTTGTCTACGACCACATGGTCTCACGGTAAGCACTGGGTGTGAGTGGATGTGTGTGTGTGTGTGTGTTTGTGTGTGTGTGTGTGTGTGTAGTGTGTGTGTGTGTGTGTGTGTGTGTGTGTGTGTGTGTTTGCACCATGTGTCACTCCTCCCTTCCTCCCTCACTCCAGCCTCGGCTCTGGACTGAAGAAGATGATGGACCACTCCATCCCTGACGTATAGATTAGAGCCACCCTGCAAGAACTCACTCTGTATAAAACCCTACCTAACTCATTTTATGTAAGGCATACCGTTGCCCACCCAGCTGTTGGTGCGGTAGCAGCAGGAGTTAATGTATTGTTGCTTTATACGTCAAGATGCTACAGTGAAGTGCGCAGTGTGCACGGACAGTATATATGATAGTGTTGTCAACCAGACCACTATCTGTGGTCTTTAGTGAAGTTGCATGGAAACCATTGATCGGTACGCGCTGGTTGCACGGACTCTTGGTTGATGAGGGAATATAATGCTCCAATGCAGTCACTTTGTGACCGACTGTTCCGTTGAAGACACACGACCAATGAAAGCTGAAAACGCTAGCACGGGAAGAGGTGAATGATCGATCCCAACAGGTCAGTCGTGAATTGACGGGAAAGCACACGAAATTGATCATAATTAATACCTGTCCTCGTGACGGAGGGCGTGGCCATGTCTCCGTCCGGCCAGCTAGCGGAACTTGTAGTGATACGGACACCAGGACACTTACCGCCGCTGAGCTCCAGAGATGTCGTATTCTCCCCTCCATGACTGCCCTCCTCCCTCCTACAATGAAGTGGTCCGTCCCCAGGTACGTACGTCCTGCATGCCACCTGCGTGGGTGGGAGACAACGCGCGCTGTTTCAGGTAACAGATCCAACAGCTGTCTTGGGGAATCGTGGTCGGGTCGGCAGCCTGTTATCCTTGACTTAAAGTGCTCCACCACCGCCGCACTGTCGCTTTCTGCCGAGTCATTCTGTTCTGTGCGCGTTCCTTCCCTCAGGAATACAAAGTGTCTTCACAACCAAGTGCGCCCCCTCAACCAAGTGGACCCTCTCAACCAAGTGGACCCTCTCAACCAGGTGAGCTGGGCACTCCGGTGTGGAGGCGACTGTGTGTGGAGGCGACTGTGTGTGTGCGCGTGTGTGCAGGCTGCGGCCATATTGATATGAGCTGACCGGCTGTGCTGTGTGGGTTGACCATTGTCTCTTGTGTTGTGTGCAGAGTCGCGTGTGATGGTTTTACATAAGGATAGGCTGGGACGCTTCGGATTAGGTATTGCCTCTGTCAGTGGCTCCATCCTGGTGAACTTTGTCCAAAGAAGTTCACCGGCAGAATTAGCAGGGCTCCAGTTTGGAGATGAGATTACCAGTGTGAGTGGCTCAAGTGGGAGGGGTGGGGGTGGGGTGGGGGTGGGGGGGTGGGGGAGTGTGACATTAAGGTAGCTTTCTTTCTTTTTGGAGCCTACTGGATATCACTGACTAGTATTTTTAGAAACAGGCAGACAGACAGGCAGGCAGACAGACAGACAGACAGGCAGACAGACAGACAGACAGACAGACAGACAGGCAGACAGACAGACTATTAGAAAACTGACTGGCCAATAAGTTGGGTGATTCATCATAGCTCCATTCACCTGGCAGCCATTTAATTTGGTAGCCTACCGTAGGCTGAGGGTGAAGTGTGTCAGAGTCTGTTGTTGGGCTTCTGTGAATTTGTCTGGTCACGCCCCCAGGTCAATGGGGAGAGTGTTGCAGGCTACAGCGCCGACCGTGCTTGCAAGCTAATCAAGTCTGTTCCGTTGTCAGTGTCGCTTACAGTGAGGGAGAGGCCGTTCACTCGAACCTACCTCCTGGAGAAGGCTGTGAACAACACTGTCGGACTCCACTTGATAGGCAACAAAGTGGTGAAGATTGAGCGAGGGTCCTCTGCAGAACAGTGAGTTGTGTGTGTGTGTGTGTGTGTGTGTGTGTGTGTGTGTGTGTGTGTGTGTGTGTGTGTGTGTGTGTGTGTGTGTGTGTGTGTGTGTGTGTGTGTGCATGTGTGTGTGTGTGTGCGTGCGTGTGTGTGTGCATGCGTGTGTGTTGTGTGCGTGCGTGTGTGTGTGTGTGTGTGTGTGTGTGTGTGTGTGTGTGTGTGTGTGTGTGTGTGTGTGTGCTTGGCTGTACCTCAAGTAGTTAGTTACAGTGATCAGAAATACAGAGGGAGAGAGAGAGGAGTGGTGCTCTCTGCCTTCTCATCTCACTGGTGTGTGCACTACACTTCAATGTCCCCTGGACGCATATGTGCTTTGGTGTAGGAACAAGTTGTAATCCTTGGAGGCTGAACTAATACTCCCAACATTAGTACACGTATGAGAAGAGACACATGGTGTGGCAGTGAGACACTAGTGATGAACACTGGCGTATTGTTTGAAGAGAACAGTCAGCAGCCTCCGAAGAGTAGTTATAAGTTTTGCCTGGGGCAATAAGGGGGTACCGAAGGGTGAGGGATACGGATGGTGCTTGTGGTAGACACTTTTCTTGCACTTCAGAGGCAAGGAGGGTCTTTGGGAGGAGTGGCCTGTGGTAACTACCTGTGCCAATGTGGAAGGAAGTGATCCCAAAGCACTGACTTCACTGAGTGGTTGAGTGGTGACTTCAAGTGCTAACATCAAGTACCAGGGGTTGCACTGTTCAGCTTCTTTGGATCCCCACCACACCCCTCCCACCCCATGTTCCCCCACCACACCCCTCCCCCCATCTCCCCCACCACACCCCTCCCCCATCTCCCCCACCACACCCCTCCCCCCATGTCTCCCCCAACGCTCACCTCCTGACTCCACCCCTTCAGGTGTGGTATGGAGGTGAACCAGTACATTGTTGAGGTGAACGGTGAGAGTGTGGTTGGCAAGGAGAGCAAGACGGTGAAGCTCATATCCAGAGGACCGCCAAGCTTCTTTGTGGATGTGTTGCCTAAACACCTCTATAAGCAAATGGTGGCATCGTGAGGTGGTCCAAGTGAGCCCAGTGGGGCAAGGCATGTGTGCGGGAGTGCGTGTATGTGAGAATGAATCTGTGTGTATGTGTGTGTGTGTGTGTGTGTGGGCAGTGTATGTGTGTGTGTGTGTGTGTGTGTGTGTGTGTGTGTGTGTGTGTGTATGTGTGTGGGCAGTGTATGTGTGTGTGTGTGTGTGTGTGTGTGTGTGTGTGTGTGTGTGTGTGTGTGTGTGTGTGTGTGTACCGTGTGTTTGGGTAGTGCATAGGTAGAGGATGTGTTCATTGTTCGCAGGTATTAGCTTCTGTTTTGCATATCCTGTTCACAGGAACACTTGACCGGACAGAGCTGCACAAGCAATACATGTGGACCTCTGGGTGGGGGCTCTTGAGCTATATGGGGCCAGCGCCTTTTGCTTATGTATTTCTTTATTTCAATCTTGCATGCATTCCAATGTGATTGCGTTGCGTGTCGCGCGTTTGTGTGTAAAAGCAATGTCAGCGTAAATGGCTGCGAAGGCTGCCGAGTAGTATTAACACACGCACAATAAAAGGAGGAAACGCGCTCAAAGGAGGTGGAACAGACGCATTGCGCTCAGAAGTCGGAAGGTGCTTTGATGGATCTTGCTGTCATCCTCCCAGCCGTTGTTGCCGGCGGAGTGGTCGTCGCTGTGGCTACGCTCTGGGCCTCGTTCGGACCCAGCACGAAGCCCATCTCGGCCCTCCTTCAGGATAAGTCGTCTCTTTCCCACTCAGCGGAGAAGAAGGAGAGGACGCCTCACGGCTCACCTCGGAAGAGGAAAAAGGCAGACAACGGTGGTAGCCGCCCGCCTGAGTCGGAGCAGGTGCGTGACGTCACGCACCTAGTTTTTATAGTTACTCGTAGTCTGCGCGGGTGGTCTGCCGTGCGGTGTGGTGCATTAGACGCGCCCTGGGCGGCGGTGGTGCTCTTAACACTGAATGTAACTGCGCTCCACACGTACAGCCAACCCCTGGAGTAGCTTCCATGGCTTCACACTGTGTGTGGGCCGACCTGTGGTGTGTTGGGGTGTGTGGGCCGACCTGTAGTGTGTTGGGGTGTGTGGGCCGACCTGTGGTGTGTTGGGGTGCGTGGGCCGACCTGTGGTGTGTTGGGGTGTGTGGGCCGACCTGTGGTGTGTTGGGGTGTGTGGGCCGACCTGTGATGTGTTGGGGTGTGTGGGCCGACCTGTGATGTGTTGGGGTGTGTGGGCCGACCTGTGGTGTGTTGGGGTGTGTGGGCCGACCTGTGGTGTGTTGGGGTGTGTGGGCCGACCTGTAGTGTTTTGGGGTGTGTGGACCGACCTGTGGTGAACACGGTGCACCATATATCCCTTCATTGAGTAGCTACTAGCTACTATGTAATGTGATGTGACGAGTGACAACGGGCAGAGTTGGGTGGTTAGGGAGAAGAACCTTGTCTTGTAGTGCAGTTCGCTAGTGCTTTGCTGACTTTGTTTCTGCTTGTACTAATCACTCCATTCTGTGCTGTGTGTTCCACTCCACCAGTTTCAATGTTCACTTTCAGTAACCGCGAAGCGCAAAAGTGTACGTGTTTTGTCTGTTCTTTATGTGTATGCTCTCCTGATCAACAAATTCAATTCAAAATTTAATGTACGTAAATAAAAATGCCAAATTTCTATAGCTAAGTGAAGTGGTGAGTGGCAGACTTTCTGACTTGTAGCAAGAAACAGCCTTTGTTTGTGTGTGATATCATGTCGTGGTAGTTTGCATATTCAACATGTATTGTTGTTCCTTTCACATTGCTGTGTGTGTGCATGTGTTTGCAGGGCCTGTTGGACTTGGAGTCGGAACAAGGAACGGAGAAGTTGAGTGATGAAATGGGTGATACTGAGTCATCTCCACGGCAACCGTCAGAGCTGAGCAGCAGTAGCAGTTCTGAAGATGTCCCCGGTGCAGCTGTTCACCAGTCAATGCTAGCAAGTGCAATGCTGGAGACAAGTGGTAGAAAGGACAGTCGGGAGGAAGAATGGAGAATGGAGGACAAGATGGAGGACAAAGAGGAGGTGGTGGAGGAGGAGGTGGAGGAGAAGGAGGAGGAAGTGGAGGAGAAGGAGGAGGAAGTGGAGGAGAAGGAGGAGGAGGAGGAAGAGGAGGAGGAGGAGGAGGAGGAGGAGGAGGAGGAGGAGGAGGAGGAGGGACGTGATGAGTGGGTCATTGTTGGCGAAGGGCAAGGCTCACCCATTCCCGAGCAGTAGAGGGGACTGCTGCTGTTTGTGGAATTTGTATCAAAATGTATTAATTGCTGAGTACTGTAGTAGCATAGTGGCTTTGTATCAAGTGTCAGCTAAAGCTGCTCCATTTTATGTATAGTGTAGTGTGTTTACTGTTGTATCATCAGAACTGATCTTTAAATTCTTGCACAAATTGACAGTTGAAGAGGATTGTCTATTAAAGCGTGTGTGTGTGTGAAGAGGCATGCAGTGTGTGTGTGTGTGTGTGTGTGTGAGTTTGAAGAGGCAGTGTGTGTGTGTGTGTGTGAAGAGGCAGTGTGTGTGTGTGTGTGAAGAGGCAGTGTATGTACATACATGTGTTGAAGAGAGGAGGGTATACACACATATTGCACATGCTCACTATATTCATATTCACGCGAGTTTCAATTACTAAAGTACATTCATGAATTAAATTAAATTAATTGAATTGGTCTGACCAGTGTGTGTGTGCACAGCTGCCCCACTCATAGAATATCAGTGTTGTTGGGCCAACCGACCGTCGGCTGTACACTCATCCTCTTACCCACAACATCCACCAGGAAACCAATATCGCTCAGCCGCTCATGGTCAAGGAGAAGCCGACCGTCGAACACAAAGGCTGGCTTCAACATACTGTCGTAGATCCGTTTGTAGTCGAGTGTCTTGAATTCGTCCCACTCTGTCATGACCACCAGCGCATGACTGCCTTCTGCTGCTTTGTACGGGTCCGCCAATATCCTCACCAGTCGATCAACACGAGAAGGGTCCTCTGAAATCGCAGGGTGCTTGAGGTCAGTGATGATCTGCTGGCTCTCCACCTTGGGGTCATAGATGGCAAGACATGCTTGTTCATCCATGAGATGTTGGCAGATGTAGATTGACGAGCTCTCTCGCGTGTCACCCGTGTTCTTTTTGAATGCAAACCCAAATATAGTGATCTGTTTGTCAGTGACTGTGTTGAACAGCCGATGAACGATGCGATTGGCAAACCTCCGCCGCTGGTAGTCATTCATGAGGACAACCTGGTGCCAGTAGGCTGCCACCTCAGGGAGGTTCAGGGCCTCACAGAGGTAGACCAGATTCAGGAGGTCCTTCTGGAAGCAGCTGCCACCAAAGCCCACGCTGGCCTGGAGGAACTTACTTCCAATACGGCTGTCCAGCCCCACAGCAAACGCCACCTCCTGCACATTTGCCCCTGTTCGCTCACAGACAGCACTGATGGAGTTGATGCTGGATATCCGTTGGGCAAGGAATGCATTGGCTGCTAGCTTAGACAGCTCAGATGACCACGTGTTGGTGGTCACAATCTTGCCAGCTGGGATCCAGTGGGAGTACACCCAGGAGAGTGCCTCCACAGCACGGCGCCCGGTGGGGGAGTCCTCCCCGCCGATCAGCACTCGGTCTGGAGTGAGCAGGTCACTGATAGCTGTCCCCTCGGCAAGGAACTCAGGATTGGACAGGACCTGATGGACAGGAAGTATATGTGGTACACAAATATGCTACTTGTGCATGGGGTAGTGAGGTGAGTAAACCTCTTGGCTGTACAACCAGACATAACCAGACACAACCAGACACATCCAGACACGACCAGACACAACCCGACACGACCAGACACAACCAGACACAACCCGACACAACCAGACACACCAGGCTGTGTGTGATTGGTCCAGTGTGTGTGTCCTTGCATGCATGACCCACTCACACATACAGACCTGAAACGGCACATCTGGGGCGTTGCAATGAAGTATTTTAGAGATGCTCTCAGCAGCACGCACAGGCACTGTGCTCTTCTCCACGACAATCTTTGGCTCACTAGTGGCCTCCGCAATCTGGCGAGCTGCTGACTCGATGAACTTCAAGTCTGGTGCTCTCCCCTTCCCTACAGCACACAGAGGTGGTGTGGTGTACAGACGTACGCACACAAGGTGAGTGGTGCGATGTAGCACACAGCACAGTACTGAACTAGACCGGCACTCACCCACTCCAAAGCTCTTTGTAGGAGTGTTCACTGAAATGAAGATAAGATCAGCCTCCCTGATGTGCGTTGTCACGTCGGTCGAGAAGAAGAGGTTCTTCCCTCTGCACTGCTTCACAATCTCCTCCAGTCCTGGCTCGTAAATTGGTAGCTGGTCCGAATTCCACGAGTCTACTCTCTCCTTGCTAATATCCACCACGTTCACCGTCACGGCCGGTACCTTCCACGCGATGACACTGCAGGTGGGCCCGCCCACGTAGCCAGCTCCGATGCAGCAGATTCTCTTCACTCGCGCTTCTTGGGCCATGCTAAGCGAACAGGAGACGATCGCGATGCAGCAACTGGAAGATGGCGGGCAAATGAGCCAATCAGCGCGAAGGAATTAGGCACGTGGTACTGAGCATGCGCAGTTCATTCATAGCACCACCTCGCGCTAGGAAAATGGACGGTTTTGGAGGGATCAGAGATGTGTCTGCAGAGATCACAGCCGAGCTCAATAGCCTGGATGCCAACTTTCCCCATGCATCTAGACTCCTCAAGGAAGGTGCGCCTCTGCATATTGAAGCGCTGGCCACTTGCATCAGTGTGTGTGTGTGTATCCGCGAATGTGTGTATTTCAGCTTCGTTTCCGTCAATGTTGCAGAACTGGACAAGCATCAAAAGGAGCAATCAGAGAAGATGATGGATCGTAGCGGAATAGTTAAACTGACGGAGAAGATTTATTTTTCGGGCAAGTACGAAGGAGCGCCAAAGGTGTGTCATGAGGAAGGGAAGTGTTGTCCGTTGATGAGTGGCTGTGATATGAAGAGGGCGGCTGGAATGCCCTCTTAATTTGGCAGGGAGCTGGAATGCTGCCTTGTGTGTACAACTTCCCCCCTCCTCTCCTCCCGCTGCAGCACAATGTGGTTGGCAGGATCCTGGGTCCACAGGGCACCACCATCAAGAGGATCCAGGCCGAGACGCAGTGCAAAATATCCATCCTGGGGGCGGGCTCCATGCGTGATAAGCGGAAGGAAGAGGAGCTCCGAACGGGAGGTGACCCCAAGTATAGCCACCTCAGTGATGGGCTCCATGTCCTGGTGGAGGCTCAGGGACCGTACGATATTGCACAGGCTCGCCGAGCTGCTGGGGTGGCTGAAGTGCGCAAGATGTTACTTCCTCCAGTGAGCAGGCTGTCCATGTGGGGAGGGGTTGGGTCACCAGCAGACTGTCCATGGGGGGGGGGGTTGGGTCACCAGCAGACTGTCCATGGGGTGGTTGGGTCACCAGCAGACTGTCCATGGGGGGGTTGGGTCACCAGCAGACTGTCCATGGGGGGGGGTTGGGTCACCAGCAGACTGTCCATGGGGGGTTGGGTCACCAGCAGGATGTCCATGGGGGGTTGGGTCACCAGCAGACTGTCCATGGGGGGTTGGGTCACCAGCAGACTGTCCATGGGGGGTTGGGTCACCAGCAGGATGTCCATGGGGGGGGCTCCTGCCATATACCATTAACACTAGGTGTGATTACGGGATGACACGTTAGAGGAGCTTTCCTGCCAAATGTGGTGCAATGCAATGTGTGTCCACCAACCACGATAACGGTGTCTGAAACACATTCTGATGTTTCTATTTCATTGTGGCAGGTGCCGGGGATGGACGAACCCTTGGAAAGCAAGTTTGGTGGACCACCACCTCATGCTGACCGCAGACACGACTTCCCCCCTGGTCCCCGCCCCTCCTCACGCCCCCCGAGACGGGGCCCACCCCCACCGCCTCGAAGCCATCACAGTGAAGGACGCAATGTGAGTATTGGAGGGATACTTGCCCTCCCTTTGCCCTGAGTGTTCCCTGTTGGTGATCACTGGAGCTCGCGTCACTTGGTCACACGCACTTGTGTATTTATCACAAGTTGTAGGCTGTGTGTGTGTGTCACAGCTGAGTTGGGCTAAATCCGTTGTGACACCCTCTGCTGCTACGAATGCTTGCGTTGTTCTAGTCCAGTAGACCACAAATGCATTGTTTGTTCAGTGATTTGCATGAACTAATTTGAAGGAGACTAGTCCGTGTTACTGCAGCTGTGTGTCCTCTGGTGACAGTGGATGTTGTGTGTGTGTGTTGTGTATGCAGAGCAGTTTTAGTGACATGCCCCCGAGCGGAGGGGGAGGAGGTGGAGGTGGGCTGTACAGCAGCTTCTCTGACTATGGACCCGGAGGAGGTGGACCAGGTGGATATGGAGGTATGTGGTGTGTGTAGTGACCAGGTGGAGGTGTGTGTGTGTGTAGTGACCAGGTGGAGGTGTGTGTGTGTGTGGTGACCAGGTGGAGGTGTGTGTGTGGTGATGTGTAGTGACCAGGTGGAGGTGTGTGTGTGTAGTGACCAGCACTGGTTCAGTCGCTGTGGCAATCCACCTATTGTCCTGGTGTTAATCACAGTGCTAACATGAAGTGACGACTATAGTGCACACTGCGTGTCCTGTTGCACGTGTGACTCCCGGCCGTCACACACTCACTGGCACCACCAGCTGTGCGGCAAGCCTATCCGTGACAGTCACTGTGTGATGAGTCAGCAAACTCTTGTTTGGGAGCTGAAGAGGATGCAATGTGTGTATGGTCTGACTTACCCACCGGTCTCCTTGTGTGTGTGTGTGTGTAGGTCCCTCGCCAGGAGGATTTGGGGAACGTCACAGTCCTGGTGGCTATGGCGACCGGATGAGTTCTAGTTCCTATAGCGACCGACCTGCCAGTCCCCTTGGAAGCTATGGTGGACCATCCCCCTCTTCAGGAGGGTATGGTGGACCCTCGGCAGGCTATGGGAGTCCTCGCAGAGGAGGGCGGGGAGGTGGGCGTGGCAGGGGGCCTGGTGGCCCGCCTCCTCGTTATGCCCCTTATTAAGGTGTGTCTGTGTGGTGTGATATGACTAGTAGCTAGGTTGGTAGTGCCCCTTCTCAAAGTGTGAGGTGTGTGTGCAAAGGATGAATGAAAGGGTAGTTTGTGGAAAGAGTAAGTGTCTATTTTACCACACCAGGGCTGGGACAAAGATTTTGAGCTTTGAAAAAATTATTTTTACCACTTGACGTTTCATTTCTACTTTTAAGCTGAACATTTTACTTTGGTCCTTATTAATTGACACAAATCAAGTGAGGTTTTGTTCACTCATCATTGCATGTCTGAGTTGGAGAAAGATTAAGGCAGCCATTTTAATGACATCACAGTTATAAATTTTATTGGCTTCCAGGCACCAATCAAGTATTTCAAACAAAGCTTTATTGGACGATAAACTTATTATTTGTCCCAGCCCTGGTGTTAACATGTGTGTCAAGAGAAAGTGGCCGTAGTGTGTGAGGCTCCCTGTTAATTGGACATGTCTTTTCATCTCCTTCTAACCCCTCCCGACAGGCTGTGAGGGACTAAAGATTGGCTAAGTAATGCTCGTTAAAGATGTCAATGAGAAACACTAAGTAGTACACAGATTGATTGAACGGCTGAAACCCGTCCATTAACCCTTTGCAGCTGTGTGTAATGACAACGATTAGAAATCTCGAGTTTATGTATTAAATGAATTATAACCATGTCGGAGAATGGTAACGTAATGTTATGCAATAGTAATGTAGTACTGTGTAATAGCAATGTAGTGTTATGCAATAGTATCGTAATGTTACACAATAGTAACCATGTTACACACTGGAAGTAAAGTTTGTTCACTTCGTTCACTCATTAGTTCAATGCATGTTGATAATGAATTAAACAATTAACTAATTACATGTATATGTATAAATTACCTCAGCTATTGTGAGCCGGCAGACAGACAGTCTGCAGTTATTCACAGACAATTAGCTTAACAGATGACCTCATTGTACTGAGCTGATTATTGCAAGCGGTGTCGGTGCTGGAATGCACCGACCATATACATTCCATGGCCTTATTATTGTGTTAAATAAACCAACAAATGATTAATGTCAGCAACTTAATAACCCTTGGAATGTGTGAATTTATTTCTATTTTGTCTAACTTATGTCAAACAAGACCTAATGGGATTGGCATGAAGTTCGGTAGCTGAACTAATGCACAGGAGTAAACACTGTTCAGTTCAACCTACACAGTGTGGTTGAGTGGGTGCACATGTATCCGCTGGCCCTAACGCTAGTAGCCCCTGGACGCCTCACACAACACATTGTAGAGTTATACCTGTCTCAGCCGATTCACACCGCATCACTCAATGACCTGCTGCTGCTTTGATGTGACGGCCAATGCTTCACATCTGCTAACATTACAGGAGCAGCACCATGTCTGAGACTCAAGTCATAAGGTGTTTATTAGCTTGACGATGGATAGGAGGACTGTGATGTGCTTCAGTGGGAAATCGTCAACGATATTAATTGCACGGATGAAAGGACTGATTCTTAATTCCTTACACTGTAACATTGACTCACAACCAACCATAGGTATAGTGAGGGGTGGGATGACAGCTTATTTGTCAGGGAAAGCAGTAGTGGGTTGATGTAGCAACTGCTCGGGGCAATGACCAATTAGTGACAAACACACACGGGGATGTGTGGCAGTGCTGTGCACAGCCATGCCACGGAACCAGCACTAGAAATGGTCCAATTATTAATCAAGTTATCTCTCAAGAGGAGCACTCCAACCGTAGGGCAAGCCTCCCTGTAACCTGCCCCTCGCGTGGCGGTGGTGGAGGAGAGTGCCTAATGAGAGAAGTGGGGCCTTTGCCAGACGATTGAAATGTCAAAGAGAGTTGACATTACCCTTCAATGGTAGGAGAGACTGCAAAGGTAAACAGGAAATAAAGGAGGTTTGGTTAATGATTGTGACTTAGGGTTAATGTAATGCAAGCAAGATATGCAATGTAAGCAAGTTACAATCAAGGACACGTACACACACACGTACATTGTGTGTGTTTGTCCTTGAGTGTGACTTGCTTCAAGCTGTTCTCAAGTAATCCCAGAGTAGGTATTGAAACTCTAGTCTTGTACCCAGCCCTCTTCCGGCCGCCATTTTGCTACAGGCACAGCTGGAAGTGGGCCGGGTATGAGACTATTGAAACGCAGGCAAGTGATTCCTATCTCGTGTGCCAGTTGTGAACATGGTGTAGCTACCGTTGACTGTGTAGCCGCGGGGGAAGGGATGCAAGTACCTGGCTTTGAAGTTTGGTAGAATTGCTTGTTGACTACATCAGACCAGTGTGGATGACTGTTGATTGATTAGTGACTGTTGGCTGAGGAATAATTGAGTACTTTGCTCTACCAGTGGTGGTGTTGTGGTAGGGTGCACTGTGATTCATGTGGCTGTGTGCTGTTCTCTCCTTCATTAGTGTGTGCGAGCAAGTGCTTGGAGGAGGATGTGCCGGGTACATTTCTCAGTGAAAAAGGCACTGTTCATGAATGTGCGAGCAGCACCAATGATGGTTGCCAGTGGCAGTGAGAGTGGTTGATGGATGCTCAGACAACACAGTGCAACAGAGAAACGGGGTTTTCTCACATTGGCAGGTGGCAGTCCTTCCAAGGAGGCTGCAGAGGACGCGCATACACGGATTCCTTGTGACTGCACGTGTGTTACGTATAAGACTGCCTGGACCGTGTCTTGAATGAACTGTAAATTACATTACACGCTGCAATGAATAATTAAGACATGGTGACGTCACTGGTGGCGTGCTCGACCCCGCCCACTTCTTGTCGGTAAACAGGAAGGGGCTCGCAACAGCTTGCTGGTCGCCAGAGAACTCCAGAGGAGAGTGTTGAGGTGCTGTCTGCTTGAGTCTGAGACTAGACCTATTTCCGATTTACATCGAGGACACGACAGCGTTGGTAAGCTCGTGGCGAGTGTACAGTCTTTGCTGTAGTGAGCCGTGGAGACTGGCGCTGGAGCCTTTAACTCTTCGGCCCTGGCCCGCGCCTCATGTTTACGGGCTACCTGGAACAGTTGTTGTTCACCGTGCGGTGTACTGTTGACATTCGCACTTGTGTATCCCCGTGTGTGTGTGTGTGTGTGTGTGCGTGCGTGCGCGCGCGCGCGCGCGTGTGTGTGTGTGTGTGTGTGTGTGTGCGTGCGTGTGTACTGTGCAGATTAACGGGTTATGTTTGAGCAGTCTGTCTATGTCTGCTTGTGATGCTGTAGCTGGTGAGTGGGCGTGATAGTGGAGGCGTTTGCTGGCAATGAAAATTACACCAGTGAATGCAAATGGCTGTCTGGTGCCTGTCCCAACACGCTACTCCCCCACCACACTTCGGGCTGCAGTGGGCGGTGTGTACAGCAGCACTGAAGTGTACAGTGGGTTGGGTTAACAATAGCGTTCTGCTCCTGAAGTGGCTCATGGAGGTGTGAAGAGGTGGAAGCTAGTGATTGGATCACTTCACTTGCACTCCTCTTGTATAAGACCAGTCCTCTTGAGCGAGAGACCTGGTGTTCACTCTAGGCTGTTTTTAAACGGTACAGAACCCTTCTTGCTCCCTTAAGAACCCTCCTTGAGGCTATAAACATGGCACTGTGCAGACCTTTTTCAGTTGGTTGTCCACACCGGGTACCGAGTCGGAATAATGACATTATACATAAACATGAGCAGTATTGCTGTATAAAATCTCCAGCTCACAATCTATGTCAACACTAAATTTTGCAATATAATGTATATTGCGCTTGTACATATGCCCATGTAATATTGCGCAAGTGCTTCCCGGCTACTGGTACGGGTGTGGACGAGTGACTCAAGAAGGTCTGTACCCCCATTGAAAGGTGCCACACGCTGTGTCATGAGGCTCTCCCTGTATTCAGCTACTGCGCTTTGCACAGGAAGATGACACCCTCCCCCACACCCAACCATCCGCTAGCCTCCTAATGGTCCAGTGCTCCCTTCTAAACTATTTTCTGGGGAGGTACTGCGAGGTTAGGTGTGCTCACCGTACGGTCAGACTTCAATGCCATTAATCACATGCGCTGCATTGAAAATGATAGTCATCTGTCACCATTTGACCTAGCTCAAGCGATCAGCCACGGTTGTGTCAGTGTGTGATGCTGACAGTCATCACTGATTGGACGTTGTGTTTATGTGTTCATCTTTTGTTTGGTTCCTACTACACATGAGGTACCTCTGCTACAAGACCACCTCTCTATTGAGACCAGTACCTCAAATTCCCCTTGCATTCTATTACAAATGAGGTACCTCTGGTACAAGACCACCTCTCTATTGAGACCAGTCCCTCAAATTCCCCATGCATTCTACTACACATGAGGTACCTCTGCTACAAGACCACCTCTCTATTGAGACCAGTCCCTCAAATTCCCCATGCATTCTACTACACATGAGGTACCTCTGCTACAAGACCACCTCTCTATTGAGACCAGCCCCTCAAATTCCCCATGCATTCAACTACACGTGATGAAGCACTTTTGCTACAAGACCTCTCTATAGAGACCAGTCCCTTCACTCATTGTGGTGCTTTCCATGGCACATCTGCTGACCACATCCTCACACGACCAGCGTGTTGGTTACAACCAGCTGTTGGTCAGCTGAGAGTTAGAACGCCCTGTCTGCCGTATCCTGCGTACAGCACACCTCCCAGAGCGGCCAGGTGCCACTGAGCGACCATGGGATGGTGGAGCTCTGGTTTATACAGTGCAGGGACTTGGTCCGGTTGCTAGGACCCTGTCACTGTGTGCACTGTACTGTGGTGTGTGTGCAAGTAGCATATGGCTGATAGAATAGAGTCTCATTACCACGTCCAGATACTCACTAGGGAGGGTTGGTAGAGGGTTAAACACGTGGCACACTTTTATTACCAACAGGCAAACGTTTCGGCCCCAAAAGGGCCTCCTTCAGTTGCACAAGAGTGCAAAGCAGAACATGTGCTCTGTTTTATAACGCTCCTTAATGAATAGCATATGGCTGTGTGTTGTGTGGGTGGGGTTGGGTGGGACTGCAGTTAGGGTGTCTCCCTTCTTTCTCCATCCCCCTTCCCCTTCCTCCCTGTCCATTCCCCACCCCTTCACCTCCCCTCCCCTCCCTCCCTCCCCCCTTCCCCTCCCCTCCCTTCCCCCCTCCCCTCCCTTCTCCTCCCCCTTCTCCTCCCCCTCCCTTCCCCTCCCCCCTTCTCCTCCCCCCCTTCTCCTCCCCCTCCCTTCCCCTCTCCCTTCTCCTCCCCCCCCCCCTTCTCCTCCCCTTCCATCCATACAGAGAGATGGGTAAGACCAACACAAAGCTAAAGCCGGAGGTCATCAGCGACCTGATGGAGCACACGGAGTTCACTGAGCAGGAGCTGCAGGAGTGGTACAAAGGGTTTGTGAGCGACTGCCCCTCAGGGCACCTCACCGTGGACGAGTTCAAAACTATATACTCCAGTTTCTTCCCGTACGGTGACGCTTCGAAGTTTGCTGAACACGTCTTCCGAACATTTGACTCTAACCAAGATGGGTCAATTGACTTTCGGGAGTTTATCTGTGCTCTGTCAGTGACCTCCCGCGGCCGCCTCGAGGACAAGCTGCGGTGGGCCTTCAACATGTACGACCTGGACGGCAACGGGTACATCACCAAGGCAGAGATGTTGGAGATTGTGCGGGCAATCTACAAAATGGTAGGTGCAGTGGTGAAGATGCCAGACGACGAGAGCACGCCTGAGAAGAGGACGGAGAAGTTCTTTCGCCAAATGGATGCCAACCAAGATGGCAAGATCTCCCTAAAGGAGTTCATTGAGGGTGCAAAGAACGACCAGTCCATTCTGCGTCTGCTCCAGTGCGGGGACTTGAGTGGGGGAGGGGGCGGGGCTGAGCAGATGTAGACCAAATGGACTCGGCGCAAACTGTGGTGGTCTACCTGAGACATTGCTGTGTGTCACCGTCACACCACACCACATCACCTTAATACAATAGTTGCGTGTTTTCTGCGAAGCACTTGTTTGAGATAGGTTCTTCAGCCAGTCACTTTGCCATTGATAGTGTGTGCATGATTGTGTTGTTGTGTGAGTCATGAGACGTGCTGGAGCTACTGGCAGCGGAGTTGGCGCAGCGTCCGAGGCTGATTGTAAAGGGAGGGGACAAACCACGCTCTTTAAACGCTTTGGCAGGCTGTTTGGTTTGTCTGTTGTGTGGTGTGTGGACAGAATGAGTGTGTGCAGCTGGGAGGGGAGGGCGTGCGTGGAGTGAAGAGTTTGGACACCATATACCAGTGGTCGTGTACGTGTGTGCATCCCACGTCAGTATATAATTGGCGGTTGCTGTGTGGGCGGGGAATGTGATTAGGGCTTGGTACAGTGGGCGTGTCCTTGCGGGAGATGGGCGGAGGTCTGCGGATCGACGTTGATAGTGTTTGCTGAGCGCAGTGAGCTAGCGTCCCGTCTGGAGAGCGCGCGACACGACATGGGTCATAAGAGCACCAAACTGCGGCAGCCGATAGTGGAGCGACTGGTGGAGGAGAACGAAGGCACATTCGGTGAACGGGAGGTGCAGGACTGGTTCAAGGGATTCGTCCGCAACTGCCCGACAGGGCACCTCAGCCTGGAGGACTTCATCACTGTCTACAAGGCGTTCGGGTTCCCCGGCGACTCGAGCAAGTTTGCAGAGCTGGTGTATCGGTCCTTCGACAAGAACGAGGAGGGGGTGATTACCTTCCGTGAATTCCTAAAGGGCCTAGCCGTCCTCGGTAAGGAGGGGAGGGGAGGGGAGGAGATGGGAGGGGAGGGGAGGGGAGGGGAGGAGAGGGGAGGGGAGGAGAGGAGAGGGGAGAGGAGGAAGGGGAGGGGAGGGGAGGAGAGGGGAGGGAGGGGAAGGGAGGGGAGGGGAGGGGAGGGGAGAGGAGGGAGGGAAGGGAGGTGAGGGGAGGGGAGGAGAGGGTGGGGAGGTGAGGGGAGGGGAGAGGAAGGGAGGGGAGGGGAGGGAGGGGAGGAGGGGAGGGGAGGGGAGGGAGAGGGAGGGGGGTGGGGAGGGGAGGGGAGGGGAGGGGAGGGGAGGGGAGGGGAGGGGAGGGGAGGGGAGGGAGAGGGAGGGGGGTGGGGAGGGGAGGGGAGGGGAGGGAGAGAGGGAGGGGGTTGGGAGAGGAGGGGAGAGGAGGAAGGGAGGGGAGGGGAGAGGAAGGAGGGAGGGGAAGGGAGGAGGGTGAGGAGGGGAGTGTTTTTGGGATACTGTTAGTGACGGGTGCAGGGAGGTTATATTGGGACATGAAGCAAGTGACATGATGCGGACACTACTTCAGTTCACATGTGAATATCCTTCTCTAATGTCCCCTCTCCCTCTCCCCGCCCCATCCCCCAAGGCCGAGGGACACCAGAGGCTAAGCTGGATTGGGCATTTTCTGTATTTGACCAAGACCACGATGGGTTTGTGGGTCGTGAGGAGATGGTTGTGGTGGTGGACGCAGTCTACTGTATGGTGGGCCCGGCTGTGAAGGAGATGGGTGAGGATGTCAACACACCGCAGAAGAGAGTCGACAAGCTCTTTAGGCAGGCGGAGAAGGGGAAGAAGGACAAACTTGCCTTCCAGGACTTCTGCAGCATTGTTGAGCAGGACGAAGCTATTTGGAACATTTTACGTTGTGACATGACCAACTCTGATATGGTCCAAATGTAGCCCAATTACTTTATACCATTTGTCACTCTCGCATGTCACACTCACACATCACACATCACACTCACACATCACACATCACACTCACACTGAAGTCTACTCCTGTAGCATGCTTATCCCATATACCTGACCAGCATTCCTTTGCATCACACACAGACTCGTCCCATCTTGTTCTCTCTGAGTGTGTGTGCCACCAAATGACAATGTATTGGCAGTTATTTTGTGTACACTTGTACTAACCTAATTCACTTCATTCAATGCCTTGCTGCTGTGTGAGGGAGGCAGTGTGAGGGGTGCTGTGTGAGGGTGCTGTGTGAGGGGTGCTGTGTGAGGGGTGCATGGGTTGCTATGGTATTCATCACCATGCATGCTTCAGACACAGTAGTACACAGGAATTCAACAACAGCTCACATTGCCCTGACCCTCAGCACAGCTGCTGGCTACAACTGTGTGGGGCTGCACTGTATTCCGACACACCTCACTTCACAACATGCACACCTGGTCACTATGGCCACATGGTGATTACAGTCCCCTTTCCCCTCCCCTTGCCAATCCCCTCTCCCCTCCCCTTGCCAATCCCTCCCCCCTTCCCTTGCCAGCTGCCCCTCTCCCCTTCCTTGCCAGCCACCCCTCTCCCCTCCCTTGCCAGCCACCCCTCTCCCCTCCCCTTGCCAGCCACCCCTCTCCCCTCCCCTTGCCAATTCCCTCTCCCCCTCCCCTTGCCAGCCACCCCTCTCCCCTCCCCTTGCCATCCCCTCTCCCCTCCCCTTGCCAATCCCCTCTCCCCTTCCCTTGCCAGCCACCCCTCTCCCCTCCCCTTGCCAATCCCCTCTCCCCTCCCCTTGCCAATCCCCTCTCCCCTTCCCTTGCCAGCCACCCCTCTCCCTCCCCTTGCCAATCCCCTCTCCCCTCCCCTTGCCAGCCACCCCTCTCCCCTCCCCTTGCCAGCCACCCCTCTCCCCTCCCCTTGCCAATCCCCTCTCCCCTCCCCTTGCCAGCCACCCCTCTCCCCTCCCCTTGCCAGCCACCCCTCTCCCCTCCCCTTGCCAATCCCCTCTCCCCTCCCCTTGCCAGCCACCCTCTCCCCTCCCCTTGCCAGCCACCCCTCTCCCCTCCCCTTGCCAATCCCCTCTCCCCTCCCCTTGCCAGCCACCCCTCTCCCCTCCCCTTGCCAATCCCCTCTCCCCTCCCCTTGCCAGCCACCCCTCTCCCCTCCCCTTGCCAGCCACCCCTCTCCCCTCCCCTTGCCAATCCCCTCTCCCCTCCCCTTGCCAGCCACCCCTCTCCCCTCCCCTTGCCAGCCACCCCTCTCCCCTCCCCTTGCCAATCCCCTCTCCCTCCCCTTGCCAGCCACCCCTCTCCCCTCCCCTTGCCAATCCCCTCTCCCCTCCCCTTGCCAGCCGCCCCTCTCCCTCCCCTTGCCAGCCGCCCCTCTTCCCTCCCCTTGCCAGCCGCCCCTCTCCCCTCCCCTTGCCAGCCGCCCCTCTCCTCTCCCCTTGCCAATCCCCTCTCCCCTCCCCTTGCCAGCCGCCGTGCACTTACTCTAACTGTTTGGCGTTACTGCCAAATAGCTTTCTTCATGATACATCATTAAAACACACTACCTCACATTCATGTTCCACTAAACAGCATACAACTCAGTCACTCGCTCCAAACATTGGTCCGTCTGTCCGTCTGTCCATCCAGACAGATTCAGCGGCCTTTCTTTGGCCTTGGCTTCAGGTCCTCTTGTGCCTGGCGGAAGCAGATGGCGCTCTTCCTCTGTGGACTGTGGTGCTCGTGGCCCTTGGACCAGTCGTAGCTGACAGCGTAGGCAAACAGAGTGCCAG
>OZ025871.1:273316-501928 GCA_964019415.1 Ianthella basta | reverse complement strand
ACCGTGTGTCTGCTGAGCCTTCACACTGCCCTGGCCACCCTCATTGAGCTCCCAGCATCGGATCTGGAGGAGGCGGGGCATGGGGGAGGGGTGCCAGGATAGCAAACAGCATGTTGGTACAAGGAGCGAGACTAGCCTCATACCCAGAGCCAATGGTGGAACGGTAGAGATGGGTCTGGGGACGAGTGCTAGACCGTGTGACATGAAGCACACACACAAACACATGCACACAATTGCACGAGGATGAACACGCACAGAGGTCCCCTCACCGAATTGTCCCAGGAGCATGCGGCGAGGTAGTTGGCGTTGGGGCTGAACTTGATCTTGCTCAGTCCGTCCTCCTGCACGTCGGCTAGCTCAAAGTCCTTGTTCGGATTGGCGGACTGGAAACCGGCGAACATGGCTGTTCCAGCGGGCAGAAACTGAGGAGTGTAAACACGGTAGGGGTTGTGCGTCTCCACAGCTAGACACGATGCCCTCGACACCAGAGCCTTACCTTCAGTACGTGATAGAAACTGCACACTCACTGTCGGCCATTTAATTTTGGGCGGGGCTTAAAGCTTCACGATCTGGAATGTCATGTGGACTGTTCCCTTTTTGAGCGAATTGATTGGCTTTCACAATTTCACATCCGCTACACGCAATACGTCATACTCAAGCACACAGCTCAGCTGCGTGTACTGCATAGCTATAGCTAGCTAGTGCCCATCACTCCCAAGGATGCATGGATACGTACTCAAAATACTCCTGAAATGGCCATTATAGCAAGTTGCATTGCTTAAAAAATTTAAAGAAATATATTTCTTGTGAAAAATACAGCACCAGGCCTCCCTGGGCCCTACTAAACAACAATACAATTCTAACAGATTATAAAAACACATGCACCTAGTATAGGTCCTTTAGTGCACACTTTACAATTCCAAATAGTGATATAATGGCCGCCTAACTACTCTTGCAGCACTTTGGCCTTTCTGAATCTGAGCTTGACTTCTTTCCTTGATCACCGGCTGTTGGCCTGAGTAAGCTGTCTTGCTGCATCTTTGGGCTCTGCACACAACACAAAGGACACACCTCTGCAGTCTCCCTCTCACTAAACCAATTTGCAAGCTATGCCATTCCAGTCACTGTGATGATGCTACCCTCATCACTACTCTCATCACTACCCTCATCACTACCCTCATCACTACCCTCATCACTACCCTCATCACTACCCTCATCACTACCCTCATCACCACCCTCATCGCCTCATCACTACCCTCATCACTACCCTCATCACTACCCTCATCACTACCCTCATCACTACCCTCACCACTACCCTCATCACTACCCTCATCACTACCCTCATCACTACCCTCATCACTACCCTCATCACCACCCTCATCACTACCCTCATCACTACCCTCATCACTACCCTCATCACTACCCTCATCACCACCCTCATCACCACCCTCATCACTACCCTCATCACTACCCTCATCACCACCCTCATCACTACCCTCATCACTACCCTCATCACCACCCTCATCACTACCCTCATCACTACCCTCATCACCACCCTCATCACTACCCTCATCACTACCCTCATCACCACCCTCATCGCTACCCTCATCGCCACCCTCATCGCTACCCTCATCACTATCCTTATCATACACAGATATGAGCCTGTAGCACATATAATGCAAGCATGCACAACTGATCAACACCTCCTCACCTCCCCTCCCCTCCCCTCCCCTCCCTCTCCCCTGGCCCTCACCTTATTCTCCAATATACTCTGTGCCATGGCAGTAAAGGCCTCACTGATGTTAACATTGGACTTGGCACTTGTCTCCATGAATGCAATGGACTGGCTGTCTGCCAACCGCTGGCCGTCCTCCATCACCACCACACGCTTGCTTTCAAGGTCACACTTGTTGCCTAGCAACATTCTCTGGACATCTGGAGCTGCACACTGCACATGGAATCAGTACTAAGATCACGCCCACTTAACCACACCCACCAGACTACACCCACTAGACCACACCCACGCACAGCTTCAACGGTTGCAAGCCATTTTGCAATGGCATCAAAGGTCTTTGTGCTGGTGATGTCGTACACCAGTACGATGCCCTCAGCCCCTCTGCAGAATGATGTGGTGATGGAGTTGAACTTCTCCTGACCAGCTGTGTCCCTGGGGATCGAGGGGAGATTAGTTAGTGTTACAAGAGGGACTCATGATGTCATATGACATCATATGACACATCTATCATGTGATCAGTTGTAATGATGTGTGTGTGCTGCATATGGTGACTTCAGGGTGCTTGTCCCATGCATAAACATAAAACAGGAAACTGAACTGACCAATCAAAATGGCTGTACCTGATGTCATAGGTGGCTTTGATTGGTCGGCTTGAGTTCTCGTATTACGCTAACGAGACAAGCAACCTGAAACTGATGGTATTATTGCATTGTGTTTGTCTTTCACATGGGAATCACTGTAGTCACTGCCTCTGCGAGTGGCATACACAGCTATAAGCCGTTCTGCTCCCTGGCAAACACACATGCTGTGCTAACACAGTGGGACACGCCCTAACACAGTGGGACACACCCTAACACAGTGGGACACGCCCTAACACAGTGGGACACGCCCTAACACAGTGGAACACGCCCTAACACAGTGGGACACGCCCTAACACAGTGGGACGCGCCCTAACACAGTGGGACGCGCCCTAACACAGTGGGACGCTCCCTAACACAGTGGGACACACCCTAACACAGTGGGACACACCCTAACACAGTGGGACACGGCCTAACACAGTGGGACGCGCCCTAACACAGTGGGACGCACCCTAACACAGTGGGACGCCCCCTAACACAGTGGGACACACCCTAACACAGTGGGACACAGCCTAACACAGTGGGACACAGCCTAACACAGTGGGACACACCCTAACAGTGGGACACGCCCTAGCACAGTGGGACACACCCTAACACAGTGGGACACGCCCTAACACAGTGGGACACGCCCTAACACAGTGGGACACGCCCTAACACAGTGGGACACCCCCTAACACCGTGACGTAATTCAGTGCACAGGTGTAGAAAATGACTTGGCTGCCGGGTCCATTAGAATCCATTCTTTGCCCAAACTGCATTACTGAAGTGTCTCCTTATCTCTCAGATATGTGGTCAGCTGCTGGGGCACTTGTCACAACACACACACACACACACACACACACACACACACACACACACACACACACACACACACACACACACACACACACACACACACACACACACACACACATACACACACACACACACACACACACACACACACACACACACACACACACACCAACTAGTTCGCTCTCCTAATCTGCAGCCTGAGCCAGCAGAGCGCCACACCCACCCACCCACCCACCGACCAAGGGGAGGCTGCCCCCCCCCCCCCCCCCCCACAATGCAGCCTAAGGCATAACCTACCATATCTGTAGCTTTATCTTCTTGCCATCCAGGTCGATTGTCTTTATCCTGAAGTCAATGCCTGCGCAATGAACAAACGGGCAGACGATTACCAAGGGAGAACCGATTAGCTACAAGATTGAATGTGACGGGCCCGCTCGATACTGAGCCGTACCTATTGTGGATATGAAACTGGAATCGAATGTGTTGTCGCTGTATCTCAGTAGAATGCACGTCTTCCCCACTCCGCTGTCTCCCATCAGAAGTAGCTTGAAGAGGTAGTCGTAATCTTTATGCTGGTCGCGAGATCGGCCGGTAGCCATTGCACTTAGCTGCAGTTGTCCACTCTCCCTCTGCTGGTCAGTGGTCGAGCGAGTTAGCTCTCACATCCGAGCGCGCTGACCCAGGAGAAGGGGAGAGGATGCGGAAATTGATCGCTCTAATTGTCCCTTCACTTTCGCCTGCTCAATCAAGAGGACTAAATGTGACAAGGGGATTTTGGGACAACGCTTGTGACGTCATTATATAACTTCGAAATTTAATATGGCAGCCAGGTATTAATTGGGTTGAGTATATTATAATTGCAGGCATTAGAAAAAGTGACAGAGATCGGCTGCGCGTGTATAGTGAGTGGGAGACTGGGAGTTGAACATGACCTTCATGCAGCATGGCAGAGACTTGTATGATCATGAAAATAAGCTACGTATGGTGGAGAAATGGAGGAAACTAGCTAGCTATAGCTACGTACATGGTTTATTGCAGATTAATGGACTTACTCATTCCCCTATGCTAGGTACCGCACATAACAGGTGAAGATACTTAGGTTTTGCCAAGTGAAACATTAATACGGGCTGGCTGTGCTTTAGCTAGGAGAATTGGCATAGCTAGCTAGCTACCTTACTGCATGGTAGGACATTATCATTCAATCTGTATTCTAATCCGGTCACTGCTTACATGATTGGGAATGAAAGTGCCATCCTAAACAGTCTAGCAACTCTCAGACAGTTGTCACCTGGCTAGCTAGCTGGTTAATTAGCTAGCTAGCCAGGCAGGTGGTTCCATGAGGGCAACTAGCTGCAGACATAGCTAGTGTATCATAGTTGCTATAGCTAGCCCATGCAGCAAGTAGCTAGAAAGGGTATAAATGTAATAGTTGATGATGAACCTATAATCCTGGAGCACTACTGAGGTGTTTGTTTACAACTAGGCCATGCATCGCCAGCCACTTAAACGGATGATAAATCCAGTACTTGGAAGTTCTTGAGCTTCTTGAGTTCTGAATCAGATGAAGTGTACAATTGCATGGAGTATAACTTGCAAAGGGAGTGAGCAAAACCTGTGTAACTCCACTTTGGCAGGATAATTAAGCCTCCCATTTTGACCATGCAGCGTGCAGGGCATGCTTCTGTGTAGCTATTAGTGTCTATGACATAAGAATATTTGATGTATGTACAAATCAATATGGCTGCCTAGCTACTCTTGCAGCACTTTCGCTTTTCTCCATCAGAACTGGACTTGTTTCCTTGATCGCCAGCTGTTGGTCTGAGGATGGTGCCTTGCTGCATATTTGGGTCCTGCACACAACGCAAGATACACCTCTGCAGCCTCCCTCCCTCTCACAAGACACACCTCTGCAGCCTCCCTCCCTCTCACAAGACACACCTCTGCAGCCTCCCTCCCTCTCACAAGACACACCTCTGCAGCCTCCCTCCCTCTCACAAGACACACCTCTGCAGCCTCCCTCCCTCTCACAAGACACACCTCTGCAGCCTCCCTCCCTCTCACAAGACACACCTCTGCAGCCTCCCTCCCTCTCACAAGACACACCTCTGCAGCCTCCCTCCCTCTCACAAGACACACCTCTGGAGTCTCCCTCCCTCTCACAAGACACACCTCTGGAGCCTCCTTCCCTCTCACAAGACACACCTCTGGAGCCTCCTTCCCTCTCACAAGACACACCTCTGCAGCCTCCCTCCCTCTCACAAGACACACCTCTGCAGCCTCCCTCCCTCTCACAAGACACACCTCTGCAGCCTCCCTCCCTCTCACAAGACACACCTCTGCAGCCTCCCTCCCTCTCACAAGACACACCTCTGCAGCCTCCCTCCCTCTCACAAGACACACCTCTGGAGCCTCCCTCCCTCTCACAAGACACACCTCTGGAGCCTCCTTCCCTCTCACAAGACACACCTCTGGAGCCTCCTTCCCTCTCACAAACATGTACACTAACAACTCAAGTGATCACTACAATAAGCAGATCCCCCTCCCCTGCATGTATGACTCCCACCTTTGAATTATCTAATATACTCTGTGCCATGGCAGTAAAGGCCTTGCTGATGTTAACATTGGACTTGGCACTTGTCTCCATGAATGCAATGGACTGGCTGTCTGCCAACCGCTGGCCGTCCTCCATCACCACCACACGCTTGCTGTCAAGGTCACACTTGTTGCCTAGCAACATCGTCTGAACATCAGAAGCTGCATGCTACAGAAGGAACAAACCATGTGACCACGCCCACTAGACCACACCCACTAGACCACGCCCACACTGACTCACGGCATCAATGTTCCCAAGCCACTTTGTGACATTTTCAAATGTCTTAGCGTCCGTGATGTCATACACCAGTAGGATGCCTTTAGCCCCTCGGAAGTAGGATGTGATGACAGTGCGGAACCTCTCCTGACCAGCTGTGTCCCTGGGGAGGGGTGGGGGAGAGGCTTAGAGTTTCTGCTACAAAGTGTGTGTGTTATAGAAGTGAGCTTGAGTACACTGTCGGCTGCTGAGACAGTGTGTGTGACATTCCATATCACATAAGACAGATCTGTCCACTTCACTAAACAATGGCATGCATCAAACAAGAGCACTCTTCCACTTCCACTTCATAACAGATGATCTGCCAATGCTTCCTGGTCTTCACTTAACTCGAGCTCACTCTGACATGGTTGAATAACTAGTGCTATTGATGCTGTTTGCCTATACCTTATCATGTTGGCTGTCTAGCTACACGACTATCCTATCATAACATTACAAGAACAGGCAGAAAATGACTTGGTTGGCCCATTAGAGGCCATTCCTCCTTATCTCTCAGACATACACTCACACTCACACACCTACACTGCAGTTTGCTACTCAACTATAGTCACCATGACTTGCTCTGCAAAGAGATGCATGCAAAGGGCTCATTGCATGCTGTCTGCTCTAGACAACAACAGATCGAGTGAAGAGACTCACATTTGGAGAATGCTATAGGTCTAGCCGTAGGTCTAGGTCTGTCCAAGTGCACGGGACCAGCATTTGCTGCTAGCAAGACATATGCTTTGTTAAACCATGTAGCCAGCTACGGCGATTTTTTGAGTAAACACACACACCAACTAGTTCGCTCTCCTAATCTGCAGCCTGAGCCAACAGAGCGCCACACCCACCCACCCACCCACCGACCAAGGGGAGGCTGCCCCCCCCCCCCCCCCCACAATGCAGCCTAAGGCATAGCCTACCATATCTGTAGCTTTATCTTCTTGCCATCCAGGTCGATTGTCTTAATCCTGAAGTCAACGCCTGCAACGGATGGACGGACAGACAGATATCCACGTAGCAATGGAGAGGATGCGTCAAGCAAGTACGCGAACACCGCACATGCAGGTTGCACGCGTACGTACGCACCTAGTGTATTGATGAACGTGGAGTTGAATCTGTCCTCGCAGTATCTGAATAGAACGCTGGTCTTTCCCACTCCGCTGTCTCCGATCAGAAGTAGCTTGAAGAGGTGGTCGTACTCTTTATGCTGGTCGCGAGATGGTCCGGTGGCCATTGCACTTAGCTGCAGTTGTCCACTCTCCCTCTGCTGGTCAGTGGTCGAGCGAGTTAGCTCTCACATCCGAGCGCGCTGACCCAGGAGAAGGGGAGAGGATGTGATAATTGATCGCCCTAATTGTCCCTTCACTTTCGCCTGCTCATTATATGGCTGTGGCCTGCAGGGGATGGTGCGAGCTGGGAACTGTGCATTATGGCACATTATACCAAGTCATGCCAACCAATCGCGGCGAACTGTGTGTGGTCACATGCACTCGATCCTCCACTTAGTTAGGGGTATGACTACAAAGCCAGCCAGCAGCATGCTCCAATCACCTTCAGCTAGCTACCTGTATGGGCACAGGAACAACCTTATAAGGAGTATAGCTAATTCACATCTATTGTTCAATGCATGCTCCACTCATTGTATCCTTTAAGCACATTACTGCACTCTAACCATAGGACACTTCAGTCATGTGCTCATGGTCATTGTCACCCACGGCCACTATAATATAGCTAGCTAGTATTTCTCGAATCTTAGGCTGTGTAATTATTGCAATAGATTGTTATGATGTATATATCTATAATTATGGTAAACCGGGATAATTCCGTCACTAGGGTAATTCCGTCACTAGGGTTTTGCCTCAACTCTTGTTCCTTCACGGTGGGCATTTAGCTCACCACAACACTAGCTGCTATTATACAACCTATCCACTGCACTCTCTGAACCTAAACAGGTGTGAGCGTGCTCGCTCCTTCTCCATAAGCTAGTGGTGGTAGACTCACACTACAGAATTACTCACTCTAAAATAGTGACAGAATTACCCCGGTTTACCTTATTGCTGTCATCTCACCTCAATCATTTTTTACACTGCAGGTAATTTATTAATTAAATATACACAATACTGCATATAGTCTCAGTACTAATGATATTAAATCATAAATTTAATACACTTTGTCATTATAAACAACACAAACATGCACCTACAAACGTGTACAATACGTACTCACAAAGTGTAGATAAGATGTCACTGACTACTCATGTGGGTAGAATAAGGTTCTCTGTACAAATCAAAATGGCTGCCTAGCTACTCTTGCAGCACTTTGGCCTTTCTGAATCTGAGCTTGACTTCTTTCCTGAATCACCGGCTGTTGGTCTGAGGAAGGTGCCTTGCTGCATCTTTGGGTTCTGCACACAACACAAAGGCACACCTCTGCAGTCTCCCTCTTGCTCACACACAGCACGAACGCAACAACAAACCAACAACTCAAGCTTACCACCACAGTAACCAGGCGAAGGTCTCTACATGTGTCATCTGAATACAGGACACCTCCTCTCCTCTCCTCCCCTCCCCTTCCCTCCCCTCCCCTACCCTCCCTTCCCTTCCCCTCCCCTCCCCTCCCCTCCCTTCCCCTGGCCCTCACCTTCTCCAATATGATCTGGGCCATGGTAGAAAAAGCCTCACTGATGTTAACATTGGACTTGGCACTCGTCTCCATGAATGCAATGGACTGGCTGTCTGCCAACCGCTGGCCGTCCTCCATTACCACCACACGCTTGCCGTCAAGGTCACACTTGTTGCCTAGCAACAGCTTTTGAACATCAGGAGCTGCATGCTACAGAAATAACAAACCATGTGACCACACCTACTAGGCCACACCCACTTGACCACACCTACTAGACCACACCCACTAGACTACTACTCCCACTTGACCACACCCACTAGACTACTACTCCCACTTGACCACACCCACTAGACCACTCCCACTTGACCACACCTACTAGACCACACCCACTAGACCACACCCACTCCAGCTTACAGCATCAATGTTTCCGAGCCACCTAGTGATGTTATCAAATGACTTTGCGTTGGTAATGTCATACACCAACAGAATGCCCATGGCTCCCCGGTAATAGGACGTGGTGATGGTGTGGAACCTCTCTTGACCGGCCGTGTCCCTGGGGGGGGGGGGGGGGAGGAGGGGATTAGAGGGGAGGCTTACAGTTGACGATACAAAGAATGTGTTATAGAAGTGGGCACAGTATTCACTGCTGATGCAGTGTTGTGATATCTGGCACCTTATATGACATGTCTCCGCCCCCTCACAAGTGAATGGGTGTTCACACTGCGAGCTAAGCTGATTTAGCTGGTTTGGCATGTTTGCACTCATACCATAATCAGTTTAGCCCAACCTGATTGAGATGTGAGATGAAAGCAGGTTCACTCTCTTGCAGCAGTTGACACCATGGAGGGGAAGTGAACAAAGAGACTAAGTTGTTTGCCGATGATTAGCGGCACCGATAGTGGATTTGAAAGCGAGTTTGGCAAGCCAATTTATGCAAACCAGTTTGGAACCGGTTTCAGCGTAAACACTGTGAATGTCATCACCCAGATACACACTTTCACTTCCACTTCACAGCAGATGATAGCGTTGGTGTTGCCCAGTTGTCGTAACGATGGAGGTGCACTGTATTCCCAGTGCACCTGCCATATACAAAACACATCAACCAGTCAACAACTGCACGTGTTCTACTGACTCAAGTCAGCTTTAGCAGGTCCGAGGGAACTCTGCAGTATTCTAGACAGTGCTCCCATTGACTGCGACAGCTGACAGCAGGGGCTCATTCCTTGGTGTGGGGACAGCCCCTGACACGATGATGTAATGACATTACATAGGCAGAAAATGACTTGGTTGGTCCATTAGAGGCCATTCCTTGGCCCAAACTGCACTACTTAAAAATTGTCTCATTACCTCTCAGATGTAGCCAGCTGCTGGGACACACACACACACACCAACTACCTTACTCTCCTAATCTGCAGCCTGAGCCAACAGAGCGCCCCAGCCACCGACCCACCGACCAAGGGTAGGCTGGCCCCCCACAATGCAGCCTAAGGCATGGCCTACCATATCTGCAGCTTTATCTTCTTGCCATCCAGGTCGATTGTCTTTATCTTAAAGTCAATGCCTGCGCAATGAACAAACGGACAGACAGACGGACATACGAACGATAATAATATCACGATCACATCTTAAGCTAGCATGGATGTGTGCGCGCGGGGGGCACTCGATACAGAGCCTGTGGACGGGCTCACGTACCTATTGTGGATATGAAAGTGGAATTGAATGTGTCGTCGCTGTATCTGAATAGAATGCACGTCTTCCCCACTCCGCTGTCTCCGATCAGAAGTAGCTTGAAGAGGTAGTCATACGTTTTCTTATGAGGGTCCCGCGATGCTCCAGCAGCCATTTTGAATCGATTGTTAGCAGATGTCACGCGACCTACTAACGCTAATAAGGACATGTACGTAATCCAACACTGGTCCAAAAATAGTAACTGCCCATAATGCTCATCATGCATGCAGTGACAACGTCTGTACATGTAAATTCATTCAGAATGTGTCTTTATTTGCTCATTAACCAACCCGACGGATGACGCTGCCCGTCGCAGCGGGCGCCGTGCCTTTGGGCCTCCAGCACGCATGGTGCTGAAGTCAGTGGCATGTCTCCTTCGCTGGTCCTCTGTTGAGAATGTCTGACTCCCTGAGCGCTGTTCCTGCTCTGTTCGCCTTGCATCAGCTATCTGCCGCGCAGCTTCCATGGCGGCGTGGTCCACTGTGGCATAGGTACATCCGTCTTCACTGCCGCCAGTTGGGGCTGGCCTGCCAGCAGATTTACTGTCTTCTTGAAGGAAGCGCCGTGCAGCTTCGCAAGCAAAGCTAAGAGTGGCATAATGTCCAGTGATATCTTGGTAGCAGTCAATCTCATCGTAGATCTTGTCCACTTCGTTGTCAGTTAAATTTGCGTACAGAACATTATCCATGACTGACGTATTTGCATATAGGTCGTCACCCGCATCTGCTGTGTTCATGTACAGGCTGACAGTCGCACTTGCTGTGTTCACATACTCAGAAGATGACTCCAGCTGCACCTCTGGAGGCGGATTGACTTGCTTCGTTGTCACACACATTGATGGTAGCCGCGGCAATGGGCGGTCTAAGAAAGAGTGGTTGTGCTTTGGCAAGGCATGTGAAGCAGACTTGGACCTCCTGCGCCAGTGTGGCACACTGGGTGGTGACAGCACTGCTGCTGAATCATCTGTGGACTTACAAGGGACTTTGCGCAATCGGACAAGAGAGCCTTGGAAGTTGAAGGTGTTTGTCTCGGGCACCTCTTTTGATGCACGCGTGTCTGGATCAGATGAGGACTGGTCCACTTCAGAATGTAGAGAAGCCATCTTAGTGTTGGAATGGGATGAAGGGGATTGAACACTTGAAAGGGAATTCCCCTTCCTATCCCTCTGTGTTACCAGGGCATCAAGGTCTGTCCCCATCTCGGGCCACACTTCAGTTTCCAGTTGTCCACTGACATCTGAAATGGAATGTGAATGAACTGAGAGAGGTGAGTGGCACCTGTCAGACAGAGGGCTGCCCGGCCTCTCCAAACTGTTCACAAATATCGTCTGGATCAACTCACTGAAGGAGCCCGATCGTGTTCGTGGCACCAACTGTGCACTGTCAGCACTGAATCGTCTAGGAGATACTGGAGACTCAGGGCGCACAAACATGCTCTCACTGTGGACCCCACCCAATGGTTTGTGGGTGGGGCTGGTGAGGTCTGCTTCACTTGTGGAAGGAGATGTCTCTGCAGATGGTGTTCTGTCAGAAGTATGGGTGGACATGGCTTGAGTGGGCAGTGGCCGTCGGGTTGGCAAGGATTGCTCCCCTTGGTGGGCATCTTGGGGCACTGGGTCTTGAGGGACTGTTGGCCGTCCACTCTGATCTGGAAGACTCAGCTGTGTGCTCTCCTCTAGACTCGGTTGCTGACTCCCATCTGTCTGAGACACATCACAGCTTGAGACGAGGCTCAGCTGGTCTTCTCCATCTCCTACCAGCAAAGCAGGCATTGTGCTGGAAGGAGCCTCTTCCCTCAAACAACTCTCCCTCTTGCTCATCGCTGAGGGACAGCCTGCCTCATGTCCTGCCTCCACTCCTTGTATTGAATCTTCATCAGGCGATGTTGACTGCAATGCTGCAGGGAGGTCAGGTGTGGATCTCTCTGTGTCACTACTGACAGTCGAGTGCGGAGGGGATACAATCGGAGGGGGATTGGGAGTGCTGCGACCACCTGATTCAAAGTGGGAATTGGGCTCCACTGGTTCCCGAAACAGCTTTCGCTGAAGGAAGGGAGATGGGAGGGGTGACACAACGGGGTTCTCCCTATCAGTGACCCCTTCCTCCCATGAACCAATAAGAGTGGCAACTTGCTCCAGCGAAGCTGAAGGGATCTCCGCCGCAGGAACTTTAGGAGTCCCCTTGCGCGTGAGGTTGGGAGACAGCCACCTCTTTAGCTTCTTTAGCCTCTTGATTGGTGAGGGTGACCTTGGGGTATCCCCTGGAGCAGGGCTTATGGACAGTCGATCACTAGGTGGCCCAACCAGCAGCTCCGGCGCCTCGGAGGGCAGTGCGGCTCCCCCTCCAGAGCCATGGACTCTGCTCTGTAGAGGAGAGGTCACCGTGGCAGGTGCTCCTTTGTGTGCAACTGGTTGTGTGGCTGACTGGCGTTGTTCAGAGGTCACTGTGATAATGGGCGAGTCCTTCCGCTTCCACTTGGTAGTGAGCTTCTTCCTGGATGTGGGGAGGGGAGGGGAAAGGGACCTCTGATTTGGGTCCTGAAGCATTTGCAATGTGGACGTGAGTACTTCGGAGTCACTTCCCCTGTCGACAGCCTTGAGGTAGGATGAACGCAAGCGGGACTTCCTATCCTTCTCTGCCACGTCACGCTTGCCACCTTCCGCTTCATCCCCACTCCCATTACATGAGGAGTCCCCACTCCCACTTTCAACACCTACAACGCTATCGTAAATGACTCCCTCCTCTGGCATCAGCCGACCAAGGTGGTCGGCAATCTCTTCAGCTGTAGGCGTGATAAAACAGCAGTAGTTCTTTGCGTCTGTCTGTCTAGATGTCTGGATGACCAGCACACTGTCTGTGGCACCAAAGCTGGCTATTGAGTCGAAGCTCCACAGTTTGACCATGCTGGGCAGGCTGGGCCGGCCAGCAGTGACTGTGAGGAGTAAAATCTCCTTGTGTGGGTTTAAATGAAGTCTGGCCACACCCGCTGGAGGTTGGGGCAAGAAGGCTTCTTGCGGAGGCACTGTCACTGCAAAGAAATAGTCTGTAAACAACAAACAAACAAACAACAACACATCAGGTACTGGACCACCACCATGTATAGATAGCTTAGCTCTTCATAAAACAATTCAAGAACACACCAACTATAGCAATAAACCTTCAGCCCTAATACAGTGACACTTGCTTAAGAGGTGGAGAGGTGGCTGCTCTACAGAGGTACATTGCAATGCTTTAGTGCTATTTGGGGCCAGGGAGGCTGGCAGTTGTAGAGAGGTGGCTGCCTTACACAGTGACCATCTTAGTCAGGTGTTCCACCGTACTAGTATATTAATGTAAAAGTGTGAATCTATATAAAGTGCATGGTCTGATTGCATTGTTGTATGTGTTACCATTCAAAAGAACAGCTTGCAATTACCTCATGCTAAGTGTATGCAGCTAGCAAAGCAGTCCAGTGAATGGCACCCTCCCGTGACATCTTTTCCTCCCTCCACTCCATTAGTGCACTCAAGTATGGAAGGGTTGGCCATGAGAGTGGCCTTATGTATGGCAGAGGAATGCAGCACTCTTGCTTATCACAGCAATCTATGTAAACTCCTCCCTCAGATAACCAAGGACAAAGTGCACCCTCCAGCCCTGCCACAATGCCATGTACACATTCCTCCCACTAAATGCTTTTAATAACAATTTTATCAGAGGATTATAGGGTGGTCTAGCAAGCCGGACTCACCCCTCCCCGTGAACTGTGCTAGGTCTCTACTCCATGCCTCCCGCTCTGCTTCAGACGCGGCTCCCAGGCAGTGCCGAGCGTCTGGGGTGAATAGGATAATTGGGTGCACTCCACTGTCATCTGGTGGGAGGTGCTTCTCCATGGCAACCACCTGTCGGAGAAGGAGACGTAGCCTGACAACCCGATCCTCCTCTTCTCTGCCATCCACCTTCAATTTATGGAAAACAGTGAGCTCAATTTTACCTGAGGTGAAGAGGGAATGTGTTATCTAAGAGAGGATGGGTATCAGGTGACTCCTGCTAACTCTTTAGGCTATCAGACAATTACAAGGGTTATTCAATACATTCCCCATGAGCCATTGGAGCACACCACCGAAGTGGGTGAAGCACACTACAGCATACGAACAGACTTATGAGCCAGCAGGTATACGTGCAATGCCAAATTGGCCAGTGTATGGGCATGGTGTCCAGTGCACTAACGAGTACACTGAGGAGCTTGTACACCACACAAGACCCACGGTGTGCGATACCACTGCAGGCAGGCACACCAGCTAACACTGGACATGCCTTTTAACTCACTTGGTACGCTTTTCCTCAGATACACATCAACCAAGGTCCACTGCAGTCGGGAGAGGGGGACAGGCGTAGCTAGCTACCCTCAGGAGCACACTCACACGTACACCAAAGACGCTACTGCACCGCATGGCGCAGTGCCGCCCAAGCCAATCCATACCACTCCCGTCACAGCTGCGACCACCCCGGTACAATACGCGCAATCACTGTAGACGACCCATCCCCAACCGACGGACTCACCTCTACTCCGTCCAGCATCCGCAGCGAGCCTTTCCGAATCAGCTTCTTGGTCCGTGCACCGGAGGTTGAGCTTCGCCTCACCGGCATGCTGGCCGGCCGCTGTGTCCGGCTGCGGCGGTGCGGTTGGCTGCGAGTGCGCTTCACTGACACAGGCATAGCTAGATGAGTCCGTCCGCACGTGCGTGCAGCTAACGACAGTTCCGTGCGAGCGAGTTAGTTCAGGCTTGAGCGATGCTGTTCTTACAATCACTACAGAGCTGTGCGGGGGAGTGGGCGTGACGTACTGGGAGGTCTTCAGACAGAAGGGCTGCAAAGCATGTGTGGAGGGACTTTCCCTTCTGGCGGCGTGTACATATATATACACGTGTACATTCTGCAAATGCAGCAACCAGTGCAAAGAGGACTGATGTGTGGCAGCAGGGCAGGGACTGGCCTTGCTAGACCAAGTTAAGTGCATGACAGCTCCATCTCAGTGGGACGGCTCCGTCTCACGGTGGGATAGCTCCGTCTCATTGAAAGATGCCCCACCCTCAATTGGTGCAATATGCACAACTTCATTCAAAGTGGGTTATTAGGTGCTGGAGTGGTGAGTGGTGCAAACAGAAGGTCAGGGACTGCACTACATATGGCTTCACTTGGTCACCAAGTGTGTACACGTTTGCTCATACATCTGTTTGTCCGTCCGTCTGTCTGTCTATCTGTCATGTTCTCACAAGTGAGGTACTTTGACGACCTCTGGAAAGGCTGCAACTTCTTCTGGTGTGTACTCTGACAACTTCTTAGGGACGGCACAGGGACCTGGGATGCTGTGGGTAATGTTAGCTTTGTAGGGATGTTCCTGCAAAGGGGATTGGGTGGAGTCCATACACATGCTGAATAGCAAAGGTTTACAGTTCCACCTTCCTGTGTGTGTGCGTGCGTGCGTGCGTGCATGTATGTGTGTGTGTGTGTGCGTGCATGTATGTGTGTGTGCGCGTGTGTGTGTGCGTGCGTGCATGTGTGTGTGTGTGTGTGTGCGTGCATGTATGTGTGTGTGCGCGTGTGTGTGTGCGTGTGTGCATGCGTGTGTGTGTGTGTGAATGAAGCAGTGTGTGTAGCGTGCCTCATTAGAGAAGAGGTACAAGTGCCTCATCCACTTTTTCCTCAGCTTGTTCTTGGGCAGCATTCCTTTGACAGCCTTCCTCAGGACCTGCGTGGGGTCCTGGGAGTGGAGATGCTTAGCCAACACTGCCTTTAGGCCACCTGGGTACCTGCAGGGGAGGGGAGGGGAGGGGAGGGGAGGGGAGGGGGAGGGGAGGGGAAGGGAGGGGAGGGGAGGGGAGGGGAGGGGGGTAGATATGGTAAATTGCCAACTTGCAACCATTGCTATCAACATTTGATCAAATAAAGGGGTGGATCGATCAAACGTCGTCTTGTGTGGTGTAGCTGTAGACGTCTCACCATGCACAGTCACAGAGCATAGTGACAGGTACCCTCACTCCTGCACATAGACGCCCTCTGGCCCCTTACCCAGTGTGGTGGCGGTACAGCTTCTGGTCCCACTTCTTTCCTGTGAGCACTACGTCCTTCGTGTTGAATACGACCACATGGTCACCCGTGTCCACTGGAGGGAGGAGGAGGAGGAAGTGGAGGGAGAAAGGGGTGGAGGGGCAGGGGAGGGGAGGATGTCATACTGTGCCTACAGGACCCTGGCGCCCTCACTACTGCACCGCTGACCCGAGGGGTGGTAGATGGGTTTGGTCTTGCCCTGTAGGAGGCGCACAACCTGCACTGCCAGGCGACCCGCCGGCTGACCGCGCGCGTCCACCTCGTACCACAGCTTAGTGTGCGTCGCAATGCTCTACGTGTAAATGGAGAGGGACGAGGGTTAGGGAGAGGGAGAGAGATAAAGTGACTTTAACGAGCTGCTTTACTAGGACACTCACTCGACTTAACTTGGAGGCCATTTTAAAAATACATTTATACAGGTGGGTAGGCCTATGGTTAATGTATAAATTGAATGCAGTGCTTGCACCGAGCGCACAGCGGCCCGATACTTCAATCGTGCCGCTGTTGGCCAATGCTCTCTCCTTGTTCATATTCCCTTGCAATGCGCATTTCCATAGTCGACTGACTCGAGCACTGAACTGTACGCCAAGCAGTTCAACTAGCCGTTAAAACCACGCCAAAACGACGAGCGTCGACTCGTGAATCTCATTAGCGCGCGCGGAGCAGCTGCGTCGCAGCGCACGACAGAGGCGATGGCTACTTTGGAGAAGAGCGCGTCCACTGCGTCTCAGACCGTGAGGGAAGCGTTCCGAGGACTACCTCGGATCCCCTGGGTGGCCAAGTGGTTCACTGCGGGCCAGGCGGCGCTGAAGCTAATGCAACTGGCAAGTCCAGTGCCGCCCCGAGCCGCAGCCGCTGGCTCCAGTGACAATGTCACTTTGCTGCTGTAGCAACTGCAAGCATTGCACATGCGCAGCACATGTATTAAGTCTCAGTTGGGTCGTGTCTCTGTAGAAGGACCTGCTTCCCTCCCCTCCCCCCCTCCCCCCCACACACACTCTAAACACCCCCTGCAGTTGTCGTGTTCCATTGCTGTCATCCTCTTGTTCAGTTGGAGCAAGACCGCCTCCTCTGTCTTCAGCTTTGAGAACCTAGTATTCAACGACATTCGTGGAACTCTTGACTTCCGCCCACAGTGGTACTTCTTTGCTACAGTGGGGCTCTTCACGTGTGCGTATGCCTTGCTGCTCCCGGCTGTGGGGTTTGTGGGAGTGAACGTGTTGCCCCTCACTGTGAGTGGTGCACCAGCTGGTGTGTGTGTGTGTGTGTATGTGTGTGTGTGTGTGTGTGTGTGTGTGTGTGTGTGTGTGTGTGTGTGTGTGTGTGTGTGTGTGTGTGTGTGTGTGTGTGTGTGTGTGTGTGTGTGTGTGTGTGTGTGTGTGTGTGTGTGTGTGTGTGTGTGTGTGTGTGTGTGTGTGTGTGTGTGTGTGTGTGTGTGTGTCACAGTGAGTTGACTGTACTCCCATTCCTTCCAGCGTACAATCCTTTCCATCTTCTGCACTTTACTATGGCTGGTGGGCGGTCCAGTGATGAGTGCTGCCATTACCCTCATGGAGGCCACCCGTTATGCACACGAGAACCTGGTGGACTTCCTCATGCCCAAAGTTGCCATAGTAAACACATGATCCAATGCCCACAGCCATACACATACACTATAAGTGACTTTTGTTGACCGGCAATGGGTGGGCTAATGACTCATCAGGTGCACACACATTTTGCTGTGTACGTACAAATTTTACATCTGTCTGCTTAATTTTGTCCCCCAGGCTGCCGGTTTCTTCACTCTAGCACTGTGTGTGATGGATGTCTTACTTGCCCTTACGGCACTGAGGGACCACCAGACCAGTGACCAGTTCATTAAGGAAGTGGCCTCCATGTCTGCCCTGCCTCGTACTACTGTTGCCACCAGACAGCCGTCTGCCATGGGCCAGCCCCTCCCCACGGGCCAGCCCCTCCCCATGAGCCAGCCTCCTAGCTCACTGCTAGAGAAGTGTGAGTATGCTCATGTACTGCACACATACTGCCTAAGTTGGTAAGTCATTGAAGTGAACGTGTGTCCCTTCAACTTTAGATGAGAGTGCTCACTCCTTCGCCGCACTGAAGTCAATGGAGGAGGAGGAGGCAGCAAGTCAGCCCTCACAAGACACACTCTATGCCGAGGCAACGTCTCCCAGCGAGGAGGACGCCAGCCTGTAGCACATGTTGACATATGCACACCTTCAGTACTGCAGTTAAGAGCATTGAACTATGTACCATTGGCTCAGCTGGTCTGTTGTTTGCTACTGAAAACACACATCTCTTCCATCACTGGCACAGCACATGTGCAGTGCATGTGTTTGCACCTCACACAGCAAACCTCTATAGATGCTTGTGGTGTGTGGGGTGTGTGAATGTAGTCCTTTGAGAAGTGGCACGAGTCTGTCTGTGAAAGTAGGGTTAATTAATCAGGTTGGAATGATGCAAATATTCTCTGAACAATTGAGTTAATCCATAGCCCTTGACTCACTTCTCACGCTCTCTTGGAACACTGCTTGCAATGGAATGCCCTTACACATGCAATAATTCAAGTTCAAACAGCAGCCATCACTGTGTTTGCACTGGCGTCCAGTTTTGGACCAGCATGGCTCCTGGCATGGTCCAAGAAAGCGTGCCATGCTGACTTGGAACTGGGTGCCAGTGCAAACACAATGCATGTTGAGAACTAGGAGGACCCCGTGTGTGTATGCCCCGGCCAAGTGCTGCTTGTGGGGAGAGGGAGTCCCTTGACACAGCTAGCCACTTCATTATCAGACACACATCACTGTCAACCTGTACTTGATCAAACCTGTACATAAGTTTGTCCATGCACTGCAGACTGCCAGCGGAGTCATAACTTGTGATCAGCGGGAATGAAACTTAGGCCCAGTTTTTGATCTGATTCGTCATTAAATGCAGCCAATATGTCTGCAAGTCTATGAGATGTTTGTGTTATTAGCTATACATGTGCACAAACACACTGCAAGGGAAGCACCACCACCAACGGAAGTGACTGAACATCAGGGCCGACAGCAGTGCACATGGCACGGAGTGAGCAGCACACAGGGCAACCGCCAACATGTCATGCCCACCAGCTGCAGACATCTGTTGGTACAGGCTTGCAGTGATGTGGACCTGTGCAGGTGGCCCTTATTACATGTGCTTTGCTCTAGCTCATGTCATGCAAAATGCTAAAGCCTCAAACCATTCAACTTGTAAGAACTGCACTAGTGGCAGGTCACTGCCATGGGAGGGGACCACCTTGTCCTAATGCCCGCCCACACACATCGCTGGTGCTGGCTCAATAGTGCGTTTAGCACTGAATTAATACACAGAAAACAAACAGTGGTCCATCATTCCATTTCACTGCACAAGACTCAGTCTGTGGCATGGAACTCAAATGTGACATGTTTGCCTGTCAGCTTGCTGTATATTCCAGTGAAGATGTCCAGCTGCAGGGAGAGGAGGGGAGGGGATGGAAGGGGGAGGGAAGGGGGAGAGGAGAGTAACGTCACAGCATAATTCTATTCTCTACTTGGACTGCTTTAGGTCTCTAGTCCTCATCAGCCGCAAGTGTGCCAGCTTCCCCACTCCCTCTGGCCTCCGCCACACCCATTGGACCCACTCCCTCTTTCCATGTGCCCCACCCACCCCCTCAGCACACCACGCCCCCCACGCACTGGACCCCCCACACACACCTTGTGCTCAATGTTGGTCTGCTGTGTCTTGTCCAAGTGCACCTTGGTGAACCTGGTGCCGTCCAGTCTGACACGGATCCTCTTCCCAATGATCTCTGCTGGGAACACCAAGTCCTCCAGCATGGCGTCGTGGACCGAGGTGAGGGTCCTGCTGCGTGGGCGGAGCTGTTTTTGTTTGGTCCTTTGGTTCCGCTTGGGCTTTGGTAGTATCCGCCTCTGAGTTGGGAGAGGGAGGGGAGGGGAGGGAAAGACAAACAGATTTGAATGAGTGGACAACACAAGCGATGGGACTGACACTTTACAAAACTCAGTTTAGAGGACATTGTTGTCAGATGTCATGAGCCAGAGCTCACCCAGGCCATGAAGACCACGGTCCGGCCACTGAACTTCTTCTCCAGCTCACGGATAAGCCTGGTCTGCACCTTCTGGAATGACCTCTGTAGCCGTACTGGGATTTGGATCACTATGGCCTTCTTCCCACCAACCTCAATCTCCTGCGGGGGCGGGAGGGCAGACAGCAGACAACATCACCACAGTACTCACTGCAGTACTAGTACAGCCCTGTCTCCTTCCTGTGCCCCGCCCTGCCCCGCCCACCTTGGCTCCCATGATGAAGAGCTCTCGCAGACTGGCCCTGATGTCAGGGTTGGCCTCCAGCTCCAGCAGAGCCTAGTGTAAGGAGAAGAGAAGCAAAGCGAACAGTGCGCAGCAGAACACAGAACTCCTCCCCCATCTCCACACACACACACACACACACACGTGGCTCATGCACAGAGCGACATGGCCAACAGGCCAGCACGAGCGAGTGCAGTCAAATGGCCATTGGTGCAAACTCTGTGACTAAGAAACAAACTCCACATGCTAGAACGTCACTGCCAGTCGAAGCCCCTCCCTCTCTCCCTCCCTCTCCCCACAGCCCTGAGGGCGGCGGCCGGCCCACCTGTGCCACAGCCACCTCAAACGCGTCTGGTCTTTCTTGGTTCGGCTTTTGTATCTTAGCAGCCATCTGCAGACAAAGAAGAAACAGACAACACACACAATGGCACGTTCTGTCCGCTCACGCAAGCCCAGTCTTGCTCCTTCACGCTAGCGAACAGATCAAGCAGATGCTTCTGCCATGCTTACCTTGCGTCTCCCTCGTGCGGGACGAACAGTAACGAAGGGGGCGTGGCCAGTGCTCAACCCATTATATTTGGCGGGGCATCCTCATTTTGTGAAAGCTGTCACTGCAATTGGCGTTTGGAGTCTTTCCCTCTACAAGTAAGCAATAACATGTGATAAGCGAGTGCATTGCAAGCGGTGTTGGTGGCGGGCTCGCGTGTGTGTCGCTGCTGCTGTGCTGTGGAGGGTGCATGGCACGCATTGCTTGCACGTTTGCAGGGATGGTGAGTGGGTATGGAGCCGAGGGAGGGAGGGGGCGGTGCTACTCGTTCTGGCAGGACTTTGTCAAGTGTGTGGAGACGAACGGGATGGCGAAGTCACGTGAGGTGTGCTGGAGGCAGTGGGACGACTACATGGAATGTCTACACCAGCGGAAGATGGTAGGCTCTTGTTAGAAGGAATATGAACAAAGGACCGCTCAGTTTATAGTAGTGGCTGTCCAATCCAGGAGAATTAACCATCCATCTCTCCATCCCTCACACACACTCTGACATTCTTCAGATACAGCGTATTGCAAGTGTGAGAAAGGAGAAGGCGAGATTGATCAAGGAAGGGAAATGGGAGGACCAATGACCTCACACAGACTTGCTCTAATGTGTTCTGTGAACAGTGCCATGTGTTGTCATTGTCAAGTGTGCCATTATCCTTACACTGGTAGTGCCATGTGGTAAACCTAATACAGTGACACACCACACCCACCTTGTCCAGTGGCTGTGTAGTGGGAGGGTGTGCTGTGTGGTGTGGTGGGAGGTGTGGTGTGTAGTGGGAGGTGTGGTGTGTAGTGGGAGGTGTGGTGTGTAGTGGGAGGTGTGGTGTGTGGTGGGAGGTGTGGTGTGTGGTGGTAGGTGTGTAAGGTGTGTGAGTTATGCTGTGTGGTGTAGTGGGAGGTGTGGTGTGTGGTGTGGTGGGAGGTGTGTGACGTGTGAGTTATGCTGTGTGGTGTGCCATGAGGTGTGGTGTGAGGATGGTATGGTGAAAATGTTTTTGTGTCTGCATGCGAAGTACACTCAGTGCCAATTGTGTGGTGTGAACATTCCACGAGTGACACTTGACTTTGCTTAAAAATTACAAGACATCACTGAATTGCATTGCCTGTTGGTAGTTCTCTCGGAGGTCACTAGCCAAAGATTTGATTTCTTTACCAAATGTTTTGGCAGCTGACTGCTGCCTTCTTCAGTGGCAAGGAAAGCGTCTCTCTCAGCGAGAACTACTAGCAATACAACCAGAAAAGCTTCCTCAGTAATTAAATTGACCATCAGTGATTAAACACCTGGCCTGTGCACGGGCCATGTAAGGCTATCCTTTGGCCCGACAGCTGGTGTGATCTTATCCAGCCATCCTCTAATGGTCTCCTACATGCTCAGGCCAACCAATAGCGCGCCTCACTCCACATCCATTCAACCGCAAATCACACATCAACTTTCTACTAACACATCAAAATTGAATAATTGTCTACTAATTCTATGAGCGTGCACACGACAGGCTATGTACACAGTCCACACTAAGTTGTAGGAGGTCACCCAGAGATGTAGTTAGAAGCACTTCCTATGGACGATGCTTGGGCCGGACTCGTCGTACTCCTGTTTGCTGATCCACATTTGCTGGAAGGTGGAGAGGGAGGCAAGGATGGAGCCACCGATCCATACAGAGTACTTCCTCTCTGGGGGAGCAATGATCTTGATCTTCATTGTGGGTGGAGCCAGGGCAGTGATCTCCTTCTGCATACGGTCGGCGATGCCTGGGAACATGGTGCTGCCACCGGACAGCACGGTGTTGGCGTACAGGTCCTTCCTGATGTCAACGTCGCACTTCATGATGGAGTTGTAGCAGGTCTCGTGGATGCCAGCACTCTCCATGCCCAGGAAGGATGGCTGGAACAGGGCCTCGGGGCAGCGGAACCTCTCGTTGCCGATGGTGATCACCTGACCATCGGGGAGCTCATAGCTCTTCTCCAGGCTGGAGCTTGAAGCAGCTGTCTGCATCTCCTGCTCAAAGTCAAGGGCCACGTAGCAAAGCTTCTCCTTGATGTCGCGCACAATCTCACGCTCAGCAGTGGTTGTGAAGGAGTAGCCACGCTCGGTCAGGATCTTCATGAGGTAGTCAGTGAGATCACGGCCAGCCAAGTCCAGACGGAGGATGGCATGGGGGAGAGCGTAACCCTCATAGATGGGAACAGTGTGGGACACACCATCACCGGAGTCAAACACGATGCCGGTGGTGCGGCCAGAGGCGTACAGAGACAGCACGGCCTGGATGGCGACGTACATGGCAGGAGTGTTGAAGGTCTCGAACATGATCTGGGTCATCTTCTCCCTGTTGGCCTTGGGGTTGAGGGGAGCCTCTGTGAGGAGGACGGGGTGCTCCTCGGGAGCCACACGGAGCTCGTTGTAGAAGGTGTGGTGCCAGATCTTCTCCATGTCGTCCCAGTTGGTCACGATGCCGTGCTCGATGGGGTACTTGAGGGTGAGGATACCACGCTTGCTCTGGGCCTCGTCACCGACGTACGAGTCCTTCTGGCCCATACCCACCATTACGCCCTGGTGCCTGGGTCTGCCGACGATGGAGGGGAAGACAGCGCGAGGAGCGTCATCTCCTGCAAATCCGGCCTTGCACATTCCGGAGCCATTGTCAACCACCAGCGCGGCAACGTCGTCGTCACACATATTGTTGTAGTTCGGCAGATAAGGCAGCAGCAGCAAGTCAGCACGGCGGGAGTGAACCAAGCAAGTGAGGCAAGTGCGAGGGAAGGTCGCTTTTGTGGGCTGCAAAAAGGGGAGGAGCGAGCTCCAACGTTTGACCATATTTGGTCAAAAATCGGACCGTAGCAAACTTCCGGTGCTTTCTATCGCGTGAATGACGTCACGGACACAGCTCTAGAGTTCCAACTTCCACTCCACGTATTATTGCTTATTAGCCCTGCAAATTAGATGGTTAAGTATCGCCTGTGGCCAGTACCAGAAGATTCTAATATAGCGAAAGGGGAGAATTGAGGCCTTGTCATTCATTGAAAGCGCTGACCATCAATCACACTAAGGCCAATCACTAAATGTTATCAGCAATGGCGCTAGCTAACTAGTGTGCCATGGATAGGTAAGGTGTAGGTCAGTGCAAATGGTGGCAGTTGGACCAAGAGCACATTTGGCTGGGGTCTGAGAGGGTGGACCAGGCTGGCCTTATATTGGGTAGGAGTAGTCCACTGTCAATGGATTTGGCCTGTTTCTGTAGCATGGGGGGATGTGTTGAGCCATTGCATGCTCTGGGCTGTGTGTACCTCCCCCACTTGCTCAGCATGCATGTCACATGACATGTCACATGACCAGGAATGACCAGCTCATTAGTGAGAATGCGCTCCAATTGCCTGCTTGCAACCAGCAGCTTATTGAGTTAACTACTGCTGACAGGTGTTGACAGCCAGGATGGCTGCCTAAGGACTTTCAAAGGCTCTGTGCAAATGTGATATGATAACCTCAGCTTAGCGCCACCTTTGGTGAAGTCCACAGCTCATCAGTTTCACTGTGTGCACATCACACACACTGTCATCAGGGCACAGAGTATCAGATCCTCCATGTTGTCACACACACACACACACCCCACCCATCGTGCAGTGTGTCACACAGTCATGTATTGTCACACACTGTCATGCAGTGTCACACACTGTCATCATCTTGCACTGGTATGTGTGCCACACTTCCGGTGTATAAGTGAGTGATACTGTCATGCGTTTATCATCCCTGCATGCATGTGCATATGCACACGCATGCATTCCTTGCTACCATCATCACCTGTATAGCTGTTATCAGCTAAAGCAACAGTGCTAGCGTATTTTATAAAACAAAGCCATGAAATGAGGGACAGGACGCAGCTACACACACTTGTAAAGAGACCGTGCAAACTGACAAATGAGGTCCAAATGAAGTAGTGTACAGTGAATACAAATATCCAGTGAAGAGTCTATATACGAACCAATGTGCATAAATACAGTTGGCTCAGAATGGCATTCTGATAAAAACAAAATGTGTCCAGGCAACACCAGACATGGTGGCCACTAGATGAGCTGACCAAAGTCAAACTCCTCCTCCCCAAATTCATCTTCTTCTGCAATGTAAGCAAAAACAGACTCGCGCCACACCGAGTGTAGCTTCTCCTTCATTTTGTCAAAGGAGGACCGCATCAAGGTCTGCATGCTGAGCCTGTGGCTGGGCGGGGCACGGGGGAGTTCCCTGTCCTCTGCGGACCGCAGCTGTGAGGGGTCAAACCCTTCAATCTCCTGAATAAAGCTGTCGTGGTCAAACTGAATTGGAGGCAGTCGATCTGTGGGTGTCACTGGCACAGGCGGAGGGGGAGGGGGTGGGGGAGGGGGAGGGGAGGCTGCTTCGGTCTGGCAGGCCCTGTCTGTGGTCTGTGTGTTGGCTGTCCCCTCCTGCTCTCCTTGCCCTGGGGAAGGAGGGCCCTCAGCAGAGGACTGGCGCACTGTGTCCCCCCCACTGCTGCCCTGGCTGACCTCACTCCACGCCCCACTGCTGGTCTGACTGAGGAGGGAGGCTCGACTCTGAGACAAAACTGGTCCACACTCCATCCCTGGCTGCCCTATCTCCTCCAGGCTACTCTGGACTGCAACCTCTGGTTTGTGGGCAGACGCTTGTGGCTCAGTGATGTCACTTCCTACAGGCTCACTTGACAGGCTTCCTCCACAGTCTGCTGGTGTCAACTGGTTATCTCCATTGCCACTCATTGGTTTAATTAGCTCAGGGAATTTTGGAGCAGTATCACTTGCTGCAACCGCAGCGCTCCCTCCAAACGGGCTCTTGGTCTGCTGCGAGGTGAGGAGCTGCACTAGGGGGTCGCTCTTGTCCACATGGGCAACATGCTTCACATCAAAAGGCTCAGAAATCTCCCGGGAAACTCCCGAGGGAGGCCGAAGCGAGGATGCTCTCTTATCAACTGCCTCTTCCCCACCCACTTCCTCCACGATGGCCCCGCCCCCTTGCACAGTGTAGGTCTCTGCTTTGTCCAGCAAACCAAAGTTCTCTACCCCCACATGAGACACGTGCTTGAAGTCCTGTGGTCCTGATATCTCCACTCTCTTCTTCTTGCTGGGTGGGTCGTCCTGTGAGGCTTGTCTCTTGCGGCCCTTTCGTCCTGCAGAGGGAAGGGTGGGCTCCGCCCCCGATGGGCGGGGCTGCACAGGCTGGGTGCTACTGTACATGATGGCCCCGCCTCCATGGCTGATGTGCTGGAAGTTGGAAGGCGCAGAGATCTCAAGCTTCCTCTGCTCCCTCTCGGCAGCCTTCCCAGCCCCGCCCCCAGACTGGCGACGGCTGGAGAAGAAGCGTCGTATGTTCTTCCATACCTTCTTGCCTCCCTGCGATGCTAGTGGGGGAGCCTCTCCCTGGTCCACGTCTGACCGAGCCTCCACATCTGGCGTGGCAAGGTCACGAGCGTGGGGAATCAACTGGAGGATGATCATACCAGCCGCCTTCCCCACGGTCCCATCTGCGAAGCTCAGCCCCCACATCTCCTCGGTGTCAAACTCATCCACACAAACAAACGAATGGAAGTAGTCGTCATCCATGCTATAGCCGGAGCTCTCTGTGAGCTGGAACTCCCACACCATCTCCCCGCTCATGGGGTCACACACGCACAGCTGGATGGCGTCCTGGCTGGCAATGACAGCCGGCAGGCCATGACCTCGCTCCGCCACCATCCACTGAGGGGGATCCCCCTCCACCCTACACCAAGGGGGTATACATATAGCATTACACCTAAATTACAAAGTGGTCTCGAGGGTGTGGTACCCAGGAGTGCCACAAGAGCTATTAGTGTTACCATGGCAACCAGAACTATTAGTGTTACCATGGCGACCAGAACTATTAGTGTTACCATGGTGACCAGAACTATTAGTGTTACCATGGTGACCAGAACTATTAGTAAATCAGATACAAGAGGCATCAGACAGGGCAGGTGGCCTGGCCTCTCCCTGATTAGCTGGTCACAGGTCACCCAAGCAAGCAAGTAGCAATCATTGATAACACACATCACTCTCCTAACACACGGGCACCGCCCACACACATCACTCTCCCACCACACGGGCACTGCCCACACACATCACTCTCCCACCACACGGGCACTGCCCACAGACTGTGGCCACTGAAGCAGCCCCACCCATCTCCACCACCCATTGCTGTCTGGTCTAGCTGCAGTGCCCGCACACCCGGCCGGGCTCCCTCGCTCACCGGTGGACGGTTACGGCACTCTGGCAGGGGATGACCACCCCACCATTGGCGTACAACGCCGACAACGCCTCTCGCGTCGCGGACGGGGAGGAAGGCTCGCGAACGCGCCGAAGGAACTTTCCCTCCTTCCCTCTGTCTGTTCCCGATTCCTGCTCCATTGCAGTGGCAGTAGGTCAGTCAACTAAGTGATCGGACCCACACAGCAAGAGCACGCGATGCGGAGACCTGTTGTCAGTGCGATCCTTCCCTCGAACGTGGAGGAGTCGGTTGCACCCTGTCTTCCACCTGTCCTCCGCTCCGGTTCGTCTGGGAGGCTGTGGGGGTCGGTAGAGACGGAGGGGCTGTCGAGCTACGCGTGGGAGTGTCCACCAGCTGAAGGGGCATGTGAATACAAGAGCCCAGAGCGTATAGAGCCTGCTCGAAGCGCACTTTTCTGACAGCAGCTGTTGCTTTTTGCAGTTGCTCTTTTGCAGGGGAGGATAGGGAGGGAGAAGTTGAGAATCAAGGAATACGGGGGCACATAGACCAAACAAGCATCCTTAGTGTTGCATGTAGTGAGACAGATCACCCATAGGCACCCATAATGCCTCAGCTGCTGTGTGAGGTGTGCTGCTGAGACCGTCCCAGTGAAACAGCTGTAGGAGCTGGATTCTTTGATGTGTGCTCTTCGTACCAGCTACTGCCAGGCTGTGTGTGTGTGCTCGTGCACAAGACTTCAGTATTGCAACAACCTTTTGCAAGGAATATATATGTAGCTGTTTGTGTCGTGCGTGGGCAGGGGGAGTTGTCTGTCGAGGGTAAGGACAATGTTATCTGATGTCTATACTACAGGTGTGTGCAATGGACAATAGCAGGAGTGTTTGGTATGTGACAACAGGCCATTGACAAAATGAAGATCACATGGCCCCACACATGGTATGGTGTTTCACTGCTAACACTCGTATTCTCTTTGAGTTCACTCTTTGGCTAGCAGCTGACCATGTATGATGCGTGGTCAGAAGCATAGCTGAGCCCCTGTAGCATGCAGAAGCAAGCAGCTGGCCTGGCCGGCACGCAACGCCAGACGGCACGTTTGGTGGGGTGCTCACGTGACACGAATGCATTCCAATCAGGAATGCACAAATCGTTTGAGACCTCCAATAAATAATAGCCCTCTGGGCGTTTCCGAGTTCAGCTCCTTCACTCGGCGAGTCGTGTGGGTTCTTGTTCCCCTTCTTGTTGCCCTCCCTGGTCATTTGCTCCATCGGCTCTCTGTTCGTAAGTACGTCTAGTTTGGGACAGGGCGCCTCTTCGGCAGCGGCAGTTGGCCTTCTGGCGACCATCCGTTAGCCTTTCTCTGTTGACCCGAGTCCGCCCGCCAAGATGGAGGACAGATACAGCAGGCTTGGCCAGGAGATCACCGACCCCAAGTCCATCCTCTATGTCGAGGGCCTCCTGGTTAGTGTGAGGTAAGGGCTGTCCTGCCAGCGCTCCATCTCTTCCGTCCCTCCTTTAGGACGCCATGGCCGCCCTGGTCTCGGACTGCGACTCCCAGTCATTAAGGCGGAACAAGAACATTGACAGCTTCTTACAACGATGTGAGTGCCCTCCTGCCTCCTTGGGCCTCCTCGTAGGCTAAGAGGGCGGCTGAGGCGTGTTTGGTGGCAGTGATGGGGGAGGGCTGGAAGGGGAGGGGTGGGAGACCTGGGGATTAGGAAGGAGGTTTGGTGGAGTGGGAGGCTGAGGGGCTGGAAGGAGGCTTGGAGGGGTGAGAGGCTGAGGGGCTGGAAGGAGGCTCTGGTCTTGCAGGCATGTAGTGTGTGTGTGTGTGTGTGTGTGTGTGTGTGTGTGTGTGTGTGTGTGTGTGTGTGTGTGTGTGTGTGTGTGTGTGTGTGTGTGTGTGTGTGTGTGTGTGTGTGTGTGTGTGTGTGTGTGTGTGTGTGTGTGTGTGTGTGTGTGTGTGTGTGTTTGTGTGTGTGTGTGTGTTTGTGTGTGTGTGTGTGTGTGTGTGTGTGTGTGTGTGTGTGTGTGTGTGTGTGTGTGTGTGTGTGTGTGTGTGTGTGTGTGTGTGTGTGTGTGTGTGGTTAGGGTCAGTGAAGGTATCTCTCAAAGTCTGATTGAGCCCGCCCAAGTGTGGAGTGCCTGTTAGCCTGCCTAGCGCAGCGTGGCAGTGGAAAGGGAGTGGAGTGGAGGGTTGTTGGAGGAAGGAACAGTGAGATGTTGTCTTCCTGTGTGGGATCATTGGAGGATGCTAACTGCATCACATCATCTGTTGTGTGAGGCGTGGTGTCCTGAAGTGCTGCACAGTGAGGGGTGACCGCTGCCCCTGCTGGTTGCCATAATGACTTGTGATGAATGCATGGAATGGATGCCGGTTAACAATTTCTGTAGTTCGTTATCTGATGTGTTTAGAGTAGGGCATGTGGCATGGGTGCCGCGTGTGAGGGCATCCCCTCACCACCCCTCCCCCTTCCCTCCCCTCCTTGCATCCTCCTTCCTTTCCCTTCCTCTCCTCTCCCCTCCCCTCTCCTCCCCTCCCCTCCCCTCCCCTCTCCCTCTCCTCTCCCCTCCCCTCCCCTCTCCTCCCCTCCCCCTCTCCCTCCCCCTCCTCCTCTCCCTCCCCCTCCCCCTCTCCCTCCCCCTCCTCCTCCCCCTCCCCCTCCCCCTTCCCCTCCCCATACCCACTGGTAGACCAAGAGCCTGTTAAGAGCATTGTCAACTCTCGATTGAGAGTAGATGACTTCAAACTGCTCAAGGTTATTGGACGAGGTGCCTTCGGAGAGGTCCGACTGGTGAGACCTGGGGTTGGGATGGGCTGGTTGGGGTCTGACTTGTGAGTGTTGGGGTTTGGTGCTTCTACTAAATGCTTTTGCACTATATGTCAGTCTGTGTCTGTTTCCATGGTAACTGCAGGTTAGGAGCAAGTACAACAACAAAGTGTATGCAATGAAATTGCTCAGCAAACTGGAAATGGTTAGTGTGTGTGTGTGTGTGTGTGTGTGTGTGTGTGTGTGTGTGTGTGTGTGTGTGTGTGTGTGTGTGTGTGTGTGTGTGTGTGTGTGTGTGTGTGTGTGTGTGTGTGTGTGTGTGTGTGTTTGTGCCTATGCAGTCATTTAATGTTTGGTCACTCCCCTCTCTCATTTGGGAAAGAGCCTGCCCCAAACCCCTAGTTAGCCTACAGTGAGTAGGCTGTTGTGAGGTGGTTCATCTCCACTGGTTTTGATTGCCCATTCCATTCATGCTTTGTGTGTGGTGTTGGGAGGCCACCTCAACTGCTGTCACTTACACTCGGGGCACATACTTGACATTTCCCACTGGCTGTGGTGCAGTGGATTGACTGCGGCAGAACCTGACACCCTAGGGCTGGTGAAGATGAAAGTAAAGGCGTTCCTGAATAACCCTGAATAGAAGCCCTGGGCTCTTGTTGCTTCATTATGGCCTCTTATGTATGTGTCTGTAGGTGAAGCGTTCAGACTCCGCCTTCTTTTGGGAGGAGAGAGACATTATGGCACACGCTGGTAATGAGTGGATTGTGCAGGTGAGAGTGCCTAACTTGTCATGTTGTGTCTTCTTCATAGATACTCAACCCTGTGGTCATCTTCCAACCTATTTGACCCAAAGTCACTCCTTGTCCCCCTCCCCCTCCCCCTCCCCTGCAGTTGGACTTTGCCTTCCAGGACAACAACCACTTGTATATGGTTATGGAGTTCATGCAAGGTGGGTGGGGTAGTGGGTGGGGCAGTGTAGTGGGTGGGTGGGGTAGTGGGTGGGGCAGTGTAGTGGGTGGGCGGGGTAGTGGGTGGGGCAGTGTAGTGGGTGGGCGGGGTAGTGGGTGGGGCAGTGTAGTGGGTGGGGCAGTGTAGTGGGTGGGCGGGGTAGTGGGTGGGGCAGTGTAGTGGGCGGGGCAGTGTAGTGGGTGGGGTAGTGTAGTGGGTGGGGCAGTGTAGTGGGCGGGGCAGTGTAGTGGGCGGGGAGTTGTGGGGAGTTCACTATGTGTTTGTTGTATGTGCCACTACACCTACCCCTCCCCTCTCCTCCCGTGCCCCTCCCCCTCCCCACCCCTTATAGGAGGGGACATGGTTAATCTAATGAGCAACTATGAGATGCCTGAGGAGTGGGTCCGGTTCTACGGGGCGGAGCTGGTGCTAGCGGTGGATGCCATCCACCAGATGGGGTATGTGCACAGGGACGTGAAGCCAGACAACATGCTGCTGGACTCCAAGGGACATCTCAAACTGGCTGACTTTGGGACATGCATGAAGATGGACGCTGTGAGTGTGGGAGGGGCTGGTGGGAGGGGCTGGTGGGCAGGGCTGGTGTGAGGGGCTGGTGGGAGGGGCTGTATGTTGGTGCTCATTATCCCCCCCCCCTCCCCCCCCCCCCAGGATGGCATGGTGCACTCAGACACTGCGGTAGGCACCCCAGACTACATCAGTCCAGAGGTGCTCAAGTCCCAGGGCGGCAACGGGCACTATGGCCGCGAGTGCGACTGGTGGTCAGTGGGCGTGGTCCTGTTTGAGATGCTGGTGGGAGACACGCCCTTCTACGCTGACTCTGTCATTGTCACCTACCGTGAGTTTGTGGACTGCACTACGGAAATAGTGCTATGAGTGGACCTCCTTGTGTGAGACACCTCTCTAATGAGGACAGTGCCTACTGTCCCAGCTACATAGAGATGTGTACAAAACTACCTCTGAAATAAGGGCACCTCTCTAATGAGGACAGTGCCAACTGTCCCAGCTACATAGAGATGTGTACAAAACTACCTCTGAAATAAGGACACTTCTCTAATGAGGACAGTGCATACTGTCCCAGTTACATAGAAATGTCACTGAACCGACAATGACAACATGTAGTCCCTCCAACTCCTCAGGTAAGATAATGGAAAGGAACTACTCGTACCCTGCGGACGTCCCTCTGAGCAGACACGCCAAGGACATCATCTCAAGACTACTGGTGGAAGGGTGAGGGGGAGGGAGGGGTGGGGGAGGGGAGAGGGAGGGGAGGGGAGGGGAGGGGAAGTGGAATAGCGGTGTACTGTACTGACTTGTACTCTGATTGTGTTGTTGGTGTGACCTGTAGGGACACTCGGCTAGGCCATGACGGGTCAGAGTCAGTGAGGCGACATAGCTTCTTCCGCTCTGACAAGTGGACCTGGGACAACATTCGGCACTGCCCCGCCCCCTTTGTCCCCGAAGTATCATCAGATGAGGACACTGAGTACTTTGACGAGATTGACCCGGACAAGGGGGAGACCGAGTCCTTTCCACCTGCTACGGTACACACACTAACCTAACCCTGAGTACACACGCACGCACACACAAACACACACACACACACACACACACACACACACACACACACACACATGCACACACACACACACACATACACACACGCACGCACACACGCACACACACACACACACGCACACACGTTCCCTTTACATTCTCCCATGGGCTTTGTCTGTTGCAGACATTTTCTGGTAACCAGTTGCCGTTTGTTGGCTTCACCTACACCAAGGGCAAACAACTCCTCAAATTTGAGGGGGAAGGACAGCAGAATGGGGTCAGTGTCACTATTGTCATATCACTGGTGTCATTAATGTCACTGATGTCACTAGGTCTGTCATGTACTGTAGGTATCTTCAGAGGAGTTGGTGGAATTGACTCAAATCAAGTTAAGTTTGGAAGAGCAATTGTCACAAGAGATGTCAGCACGAGATAAACTGTACCACGAGTACACGTGAGTGAGGAGTGGGGGGGTGAGGAGTGGGGGAGTGGGGGGAGTGAGGAGTGGGGGTAGTGGGGGGAGTGAGGAGTGGGGGTAGTGGGGGGAGTGAGGAGTGGGGGGAGTGAGGAGTGGGGGTAGTGGGGGGAGTGAGGAGTGGGGGTAGTGGGGGGAGTGAGGAGTGGGGGTAGTGGGGGGAGTGAGGAGTGGGGGTAGTGGGGGGGAGTGAGGAGTGGGGGTAGTGGGGGTGGGTGTGAGGAATGAGGGGTAGTGGAGATGAGTGGAGTGGGGGGAGTGAGGAATGAGGGGTAGTGGAGGTGAGTGAGGAGTGAGGGAGTAGTACATTGTGTTCCATGGCTGCTCAGGATGCTGGAGAATCAACTGCGTCGAGAAGAGGACATGCGGCGTGGGGTTGAGGAGAGCAGCAAGGTGCTGGAGGAGCAGAAGCTGAAGGCAGAGCGCAGCCTGGCAGTGCTGACACTGGAACATAAGGAGCTACTGCGTCGGGCTGGCGAGAGGGAGGGGCAGGTGGGTGGGGTGGGCTGGCGAGAGGGAGGGGCAGGTGGGTGGTGGGTGGGGTGGGCTGGCGAGAGGGAGGGGCAAGTGGGTGGTGGGTGGGGTGGGCTGGCGAGAGGGAGGGGCAGGTGGGTGGGGTGGGGTGGGCTGGCGAGAGGGAGGGGCAGGTGGGTGGTGGGTGGGCTGGCGAGAGGGAGGGGCAGGTGGGTGGGGTGGGGTGGGCTGGCGAGAGGGAGGGGCAGGTGGGTGGTGGGTGGGGTGGGGTGGGCTGGCGAGAGGGAGGGGCAGGTGGGTGGTGGGTGGGTGGGGTGGGCTGGCGAGAGGGAGGGGCAGGTGGGTGGTGGGTGGGTGGGGTGGGCTGGCGAGAGGGAGGGGCAGGTGGGTGGTGGGTGGGTGGGGTGGGCTGGCGAGAGGGAGGGGCAGGTGGGTGGTGGGTGGGGTGGGCTGGCGAGAGGGAGGGGCAAGTGGGTGGTGGGTGGGGTGGGTGTATCAATCCTCACGCTATCTCTCCGTGCTACAGCTCGAGGAGAGACTGACTACTCTGAGTCGCCGCAAGGACAGTGAGAGCGGCAGTAGGATGGCCCTTCAGCAGCAGATCAAGGACCTTACAGACAAGCTCGCTGCTGAGTCAGCTGTAGTGGTGCGAGTGCAGCGGGAGGCACAGGAACTGAAGGAGACACTGGCAGGTGTGACGTCAGCCAACGAGTCTTATCAAGAGAAGGTAGCGTCCATGACCCGCTCCAAGGAGGCAGCTGAGGCGAAGCTGCACGGCTTACAGAAGGAGCTGCAGCAGGTGCGTCAGGTGTGCGAGCAGCTGAAGGAGAGGGACAGGGAGCTGAGCAGCTCAGTGCAGCACCAGGAGGAGGAGCTTAATGAGATGCGTCACAAGTCAGTGGACTCGGACAAGCAGTTTCTGGCCATCTCTCGCACTGTGGGCATGTTGGAGAAGGAGAAGTCTCAGCTGGAGTACCAGCTCAAGACCATGAGACAACGCTCGGTTGTGCTCTCAGACCAGCTGCAGTCTCTGCGGGAGGCGTCAGCCAGCGAGAACCAGGAGGTTGCCACGGAGATCATTGGTGTGTGTGTGTGTGTGTGTGTGTGTGTGTGTGTGTGTGTGTGTGTGTGTGTGTGTGTGTGTGTGTGTGTGTGTGTGTGTGTGTGTGTGTGTGTGTGTGTGTGTGTGTGTGTGTGTGTGTGTGTGTGTGTGTGTGTGTGTGTGTGTGTGTGTGTGTGTGAGTGTGAGTGTGAGTGCTGCAGGCAGTGTGAGGTGTGTGGGATATTCCTTTGATTCCTGGCCTACAGCAACAAGGAAGAGGCTTGAAGAGGAGACTGAATGGCGACGCCAAGTGGAGGAGGAGGCAGCCAGTGCCAAGCGTGACCTTGATGTGGTTAATGTGGACTTTAAGGAGGCACGCAATGACATCAAGAGGATGGAACAGGAGCTTGGTAGTGCAAGGGAACGGGTGAGTGTGGCTAAGGATGTGACCCCGCCCACCTGTGTAGTGTGACCCACCCACTTGTGTCATGTGACCCCACCCACCCTTGTGGTGTGATCCACCCACTTGTGTCATGTGACCCACCCACCCGTGTGGTGTTTGCAGTTGCTGGTGGAGCAGGGCCGGGTGCGTGAGCTGACAGCCTCCGTCTCCAAACACATGGAGCTGCAGAAGCAGTTCTCGGAGCTGTCCCACCGCGAGGGGCTGCAGGCGGACATGCTGGCTGAAGTGGGTGGAGAGAGAACCAAACTGGAAGAGACGATCAATGTGCTGCGTAGCACTTTGGCTGTTCGGGAGGTCAAGTACCGCGAGACGCAGGACCTGCTGGAGCAAGAGCGGAAGGAGGTGGTGAGTGAGGGAGATTTGTTGTTGGGTGGCACTAGGAGGTGGTGAGTGAGGGACATTTGCTGTTGGGTGGCACTAGGAGGTGGTGAGTGAGGGACATTTGCTGTTGGGTGGCACTAGGAGGTGGTGAGTGAGGGACATTTGCTGTTGGGTGGCACTAGGAGGTGGTGAGTGAGGGACATTTGCTGTTGGGTGGCACTAGGAGGTGGTGAGTGAGGGACATTTGCTGTTGGGTGGCACTAGGAGGTGGTGAGTGAGGGAGACGACGTGTCTTGCTCTGATGTGTTGTGTAGGCACATTTACAGGCTCAGTTGAAGGCAAAGCCACATGACTCCGAGGAGGCCCAGACCCTTCAGGATGAGAGGTAAGGGACAGCACAGACCCGTCACTCCACATACACTCCTCACTCCCTTCCCCTCCCCTCCCCTCCCCTCCCCTCCCCCTCCCTCCCCTCCCCTCCCTCCCCCTCCCCCCTCCCCTCCCCCCTTCCCTCCCCTCCCCTCCCCTCCCTCCCCCTCCCCCCTCCCCTCCCCCTCCCTCCCCTCCCCTCCCCTCCCCTACCCCCTCCCCCTCCCCTCCCCCTCCCCTCCCCTCCCCTCCCCTACTCCCTCCCCCTCCCCTCCCCTCCCCCAGGCTTGCCCTGGGTGCAGAGCTGGAAGCTGCCAATCTCAAACTGGAAGCCGCCAAGTCTGCCAAGGCTTACATGGAAAGCAAGATGGCTGACGTAGAGAAGGAGAGAACCATGATTGAGTTGGAGCTCAACGAGACCATCTCTCGCCACAAGACCAGCATCACTGAGAAGATAGCTCGCTTGGCACAGGCAGAGGAGCGCATTGTCATCCTCAACTCAAAGCTGCAGCAGAAGAGCGCAGACTTTGACAGTCTGTTAGCAGCTGTGGATGAAGAGAGAGCAGGTCAGTACCATGTACGAACCCCCTCCCCCACCCACTACCCCTCCCATGACCCCTCCCACCAACCTCACCCACCCTCCCATGACCCCTCCCACCAACCTCACCCACCCTCCCATGACCCCTCCCACCAACCTCACCCACCCTCCCATGACCCCTCCCACCAACCTCATCCTCCCATGACTCCTCCCACCAACCTCACCCACCCTCCCATGACCCCTCCCACCAACCTCACCCACCCTCCCATGACCCCTCCCACCAACTTCACCCACCCTCCCATGACCCCTCCCACCAACCTCACCCACCCTCCCATGACCCCTCCCACCAACCTCACCCACCCTCTCACGACCCCTCCCACCAACCTCACCCACCCTCCCATGACCCCTCCCACCAACCTCACCCACCCTCTCACAACCCCTCCCACCAACCTCACCCTCCCATGACCCTTCCCATGACCCCTCCCATCACAGTCAAGTCGGCCAGCGATGAACAGGTGAAGGAGCTCACGGCCAAGGTGGCTAAGCTGGAAGCAAATGTGGAGAAAGAGATGCTACTGAAGACAGAGGTGTGTGTGGTGCAGAGCATGACTGACCTGCAGAGTGGGTGTGTCTGTCTGTATGTATGTATGTATGTATGTCTGCAAGTGTTGTTATGTTGCTTGCTCCCTGAAGGTGATAGCAAAGCTTGAGCGTGTCATGTTCAGCCGCGGCCCAACCAGTCAGCGGGCCCAGAAGGAGAAGCGCGTGGACTATGAGCGCAAGGAGAGGGAACTCAAGAAGTTGAGGTTTGAGCTGCAGAAGGTGAGTGAGTGTGGGATGGGTGTGAAGCAGTGTTCTCTCTTGGCTAGTTTTAAATAGTACAGAACCCTTCTTGCTCCCTTAAGAACCCTCCTTGAGGCTGTAAACATGGCACTGTACCCTCCTTGAAAGGTACCACTAGTCATTGAATGACATTCTGTGTCACAAGGCTCTCCATACATCCTCCCTACTGTGCTGTGCAAAGGAAGATGACACCCTCTCCCACACTCCACCATCCACTAGCAACTCCTCACATGACTAGCAGCCCAGCACTCCCTTCTTAAACTATTTTCTGGTAGAACACTGTTGTGAGGTGTGAGGGGAGGGAGTGTGTCACGATGCTCTCTCCTTTCTGTGTTGCCTAGGAAACCACCAAGCACCGGCAGGTCCTGGAGAAGTACCAGCGTGAGCTGATGGAGATATCTCAGCGTATCCAGGAGGAGCAGCGGCAGCGGCAGGAGCTGCAAGTGGAGCTGATGATGAGGCAGCGGGAGATCGAGGGGCTGCGGCAAGTGATGCAGGTCCGCTCCTCCAATGGCGCCTCCTCCGACTTGTTCGATACTGAGGGGCTTATGGCTCCAGGTGTGTCCTCTCTCTCACTCTGTGTGTGTGTGTGTGTGTGTGTGTGTGTGTGTGTGTGTGTGTGTGTGCGTGCGCGTGTGTGTGCGTGCGTGTGTGCGTGCGCGTGTGTGTGCGTGTGTGTGTGTGCGTGCGTGCGTGTGTGTGTGCGTGTGTGTGTGTGTGTGTGTGTGTGTGTGTGTGTGTGTGTGTGTGTGTGTGTGTGTGTGTGTGTGTGTGTGCATGCGTGCATGCTAACTAGTGGTCCTTACTTGTTGTACAGTTGTTGAAACAGAGACTGGTTGGCTGTCTATCCCGGCTGGCAACAACCCGAGGAAACACGGGTGGAACAAAGTGGTAAGTGGTAACTGAAGGTCACATGACCAAGTCAGGTGCAGGTCACATGACCAAGTAAGGTGCAGGTCACATGACCCAGTCAGGTGCAGGTCACATGCTGTCCCCTCTGCTATGCTGCAGTTTGTGGTGCTGGACTTCCCACGACGTCGGTTGTCCATGTTCACTAGCGAGGAGGATGCTGAGGAGGGCAAGCCTCTCTACCACTTTGACTTCAGGTTAGCCTCCCGCCAGCGGCCGTCTTGCACCACACACCGTTCTTGCTACGCACACTAGAGTCTTTCTCCCTCTCCCCCTCCCTCCCTCTCCTCAGCCAAATCTACCATGTGCGCACACTACAGCCTGGAGAGCATGAGGACCACCGAGTGAAGCCCAAGAACACATTGCGTGTGATTTTGTTGTCGTATGTGAACAAGGATGACCAGGGGGAGGGGCAGGAGACCATGCCCTTCCCCCTGCAGGTCCCGGTGAGTCTGCTGAATGTTGTGTAATGGCTGGCATGGTGTTATCGTCCTAGCTTCTTCCAACTGCAGCAGGAGCGATGCATCAATGTGAAGGACCACTCATTTGTGGAGCTCAGCCACTACTCCAATCAGGTCTGTGACGTCTGCCACAAGGCACTCCCCTGGATGGCACTTGGCTCAAAACCTGTTGAGTGCAAACGTGAGGAGGGATTTGAGGGGAAGGGGAGGGGAAGGGGAGGGGAGGGAGGGGAGGGGGAAGGGGAGGGGAGGGGAGGGGAGGGGAGAGGGGAGGGGGAGGGCAGGGGAGGGCATGTGACATGAGGAAATGGGACGGGGGTGGAGGGAAGGTGGGGCATGTAACCAATAAGGAAAATTGTTGCGCTGTTAATCTGAGAGTTGGTCATTTTGGAGTATAGCCAATGACTGTGTGGTGACCTGCCCTGTCACCTGCCCCCATCACCTGCAGGCTGCCACCTCAAGTCCCACCGTGACCACCTGGAGGGAGACGACAAGCTGCAGCCGTGCATACACAGTGAGCGAGAGGTGAAGCGCCTGCTCCTGCTGGCCCAGGTGGACGAGGACAGGGACTTTTGGGTGGAGCAGCTTGCGAAGATCACCCTAGTGCGGGGGGACGAGCCTGCCCCTCGCCCCCAAAGCCCCCTGTGAGCTAGCACTGCTCCTGGACACTACTACTACACTCTGACGGCCTGTGCCACTTGTCCTCCCCCTTCTGTCCCACAGTAGCCTCAGAAAGACATTCTCAAAGAAGAAGCCATCATCTCTAGCGCGTGCTCAGTCCACCACATCGAGCTCACGCAACAGCCTTGCCGAGCCTCAGGGTGACAAGGGGAAAACCCTCCCACGGATGACACCCACTGAGCCGCATAATGAAGGAATTGGTGAGATGGACACCACACACACACACCACACACCACACACACACACACACACACACACACACACACACACATCACACCACACACACAGTCACTGACAGTTGCATATTTCCTGTTGTTGTGTGTGTAGGATCAGGACATTCTCAATAGCTCAGAAGAGTACTGAAAGAATACTGAACTTGTACAGATTATTATTCTATGTTATAATATAAATAAGCACTACATCACTCATGATCCTCGGTAGCCTTAGACAGTAGCACTTGCCATCGCATGTTTTATTTCCACTGCTGTGATTATTGCACTTCCTAGGGTTTCCTCTTCTGGTCCACAGAGAATGCTCTCCGTCATCCACTCTTGTACAGTGTGTTCACTACAATTATATAATTAATTAGCTATTCACAATTATTAATATAATTATATTGATACACATTAAGAGTTTGTTGCCAGGTCAGCACGGCCGACGTGTCGATGCACTGAGCATGCTTTGATGGGACTGGGGACGCTGCCTTACCCCTGCCTATGGACACCTTACCCCTGCCTATGGACACCTTACCCCTGCCTATGGACGCCTTACCCCTGCCTATGGACACCTTACCCCTGCCTATGGACGCCTTACCCCTGCCTATGGACGCCTTACCCCTGCCTATGGACGCCTTACCCCTGCCTATGGACGCCTTACCCCCGCCTATGGACGCCTGTCAGCACAAGTACACATGGGAGGTCAATTCCTTTGGATGGAGTGAGGAGCATCACCTTCCACTGCACACACACAGTCCACACAAGAGTCTCAGTGACAACACTTCATATTCTCACATAATGACCCCTGCCCCCTCCCCCTGCCCCCCGCCCCCTCCCCCTGCCCCCTGCCCCCTGCCCCCTCCCCCTGCCCCTCCCCCTGCCCCCTGCCCCCCTCCCCCATCATGATTGTTACTTGACTAGTTCACACACAGTGGGTACCCAGGCCGGTAGAGGCCGTAGTGAGAAGAGATCCAATTCAAGTTCAACTTGCTAGCAAGTTTGGGTTCGTTAAGAAGACAACTTTCTGAGATCCCTTGGGCCTCAGCTGAGTGCTGTCCTGGACCTGGGGGAGGGGAGAGGGCGGGTGCTACCATGGCAACAGGCGGCATGCCCGTGTGTGTGAATGCTATGCAGCCTCTCTCACCAAACTGAACCACCGGGCCACACAGCGGAGCACACTCCTCTCCTGGACATCCATCCCAGCCTGGGGGGGGGGGGGGGGGGGGAGGGGTGTATATTAGCCGAGGCATATATCAATTGATGCACATCTCACCAGGTGCTGATGGAGTGCTGTGTACAACACTAGGTCTGCTAGAGACAGCTCACGTCCAACCAGGTAAGAATGAGTCAAGAGGAAGGCATCCAGCTCCTAGTACCAGAGGGGAGCATCACACACACACACATCACCCAGACACACACAGACACACACAGACACACACACACACACACACACACACACATCACAGCATTGTACTGTCACCTTCAAAACGTTCACAAGCTCCTTCCTTGTCATGTCCGGCCGGAGCCGTGAGGTGCGGTACTCCACCCACTGCCCCACCTCTGCCCGACTGAGGGGAGTGTCACCACAAAGGGTGCTGTGGGAGGATCCCTCCACCAGCCCCCACACCTGTTGTAGGTAGCTTGCCTATTAGGTTGGGGATGGAAGGGAAGAGGAGGGGAGGGGAGGGGAGGGGTGCGTGTCACGTGCTGTGGAGCGGGACCACCGCCACTCGAACTCGGCGAGCAGTGAACAGTCCGCACTGTTTGCTTACACCATGCGCGTATCACACACACTCTTACCTGAAGGCTGTCTGTATTGGCGGCATCGCTTGTGTTTCCTGTTAAGTAGCCTCTCAATACAGTTAGGTCTTCTAACGTGTCGGCCATTTTGTCAATTTTCGAGGGGGGATCCCCGGCGCCAACATCCGCTAACAATCCGATCGTCTAGCCCGCTAGACCCAACTTCTTCTCATATATATCGCTCGGAAGAGTTGGGTCTAGCGGGCTAGACTAGCTGCTGCTGGAGTGCTGCTCAGAGATGAAGCCCGTTGTGAATGGCCAACCTGTCAAGTGCAAGGACATGAATACCTGCCAATACATGTGGCTAGCTATATACGTAGTTGCACCGCTCTCGTCTCTCACGCCATCACATCTATGGTCACACTGTCGACTGCGCGTGTGGATCTTGTACCGAACGCTCGCTAGCCACAGAAGAAGACTGCTCCGGCCGTGGCCGCTCACGAGATGCGCTACCTGACTCTGGTGCTTGCGATGGCGCTGCTCTGGCAGTCCGTCGACGCTGCCAACGGTAAGACTGGAAGTCTACCCGAGTCGAGTAGCCTGCCACCAATACGTCTGAGTTGCAGGTTGGGAGGTTCCAATTTATGTACTGCTTTCGCTCTTACCCGTTCAGATGGTGGTGCGAATGGGTTTTCCCCATTTGACTCCCTAGTTGCCGTTGAGCGGTTCGCTGACAACCGTCAGCTGCTGCTGCCAACTCTCAACTTCTCCTGCAACGCGACCATTGTGGCCTGGAGCCTGGCGTTAACTTCGACCGTCTCCCAGGCCTCCCCGACGGGAAGCATAGCCCTACAAGTGTGGCGGAACAGGAGCCAAGAAGCAGCTCCCGGTGGCGAAGGGTGCCTGGAGTTGGTGCAGGAAGTCATCTACTCGCAAGTACTGAGTCGCGACGAGCGAGTTCAGCTCACACTCCGCGACAGTCGCTTCTTCGTCAACGTCAGCGAGGGTGACTTCCTCGGGTTCTTCCTGTACGAAGAAGGTCTGAGTCCCTTGTACGACCTCGACTCCTCCAACGCGACCGTCCTGCGATCCTCCTCTAAAGAGACTCAGTACTGCTTCCTCAATGGCACTGTCAGCCCAGGTGGAGAGAGCACTCAGAGCGTGTCTCCCATGGTGACTGTGGAGCTGGCAAGTGAGACAATTTGAGTGCACTCGTGTCAGCTGCTGCCTGTTTGAGCTGGTGGCAGTGGCTCATGCAGAGACACTCTTAATTGTGCAGCGCTGCAGGTTGGACCAACTGTGACTCCCGCCGGCATGCCCAGTGACAAGCTTGTCATTCCTGACTACATTGTCTATGTCCTTGGCTCTCTGCTGTTCGTGGTGTCCCTCTTTCTCTTTGGGTGCATGGTCGTGGGGGCGGGGCTGCTTGCCAGGAGGCGGGGCCTGCACAGAACAGCAAAAGGCATCAGCAGACACAGGTGGGGCCATTTACATTGTGTGTGTGTGTGTGTGTGTGTGTGTGTGTGTGTGTGTGTGTGTGTGTGTGTGTGTGTGTGTGTGTGTGTGTGTGTGTGTGTGTGTGTGTGTGTGTGTGTGTGTGTGTGTGTGTGTGTGTGTGTGTGTGTGTGATGCTCTCCTCTGGTACTAGGAGCTGGATGCCTTCCTCCTGACTTCATTCTTGATGCATACTCATGTTCACTGCAGGACTGAAATAATTGTAGACAGCAATGTTGCGGAAGGTGATCTTCTGCAGAAGAATGTGAGTAACATGCATGCCACAGCTAACATGTGGGCACTGCAGTGAGTTATAACTCACTCACTCAGTAGTTGAGTGATGTACAGTACACAACACGTACATAGGTTGGCAGGCCAGCTAGTGGTGAAAGCTGTGTGGAGTCAATTGTTGTCCACACATATATAGATTGGAGACGACTGGCTGTTGTCATGGAAGCATGTGTCAATGAGTGGATGTTTTGCTCAAGACCAGCACTTTATGTACCACAGAGGGACCATGTCTGGGGCTGGGTTGCCCGTGGCAACAAAGACCCGTGTTGGGCCATTGACTCAGGCCCATGTGTCAGTCAAAGTAGTCAAAGGTAACTGGTAATGGTACACATCACACACGGCTGGTTAGGGGAGGGGCTCTCTAGGGGAGGGGCTCTCTAGGGGAGGGGCTCTCTAGGGGGAGGGGCTCTCTAGGGGGAGGGGCTCTCTAGGGGGAGGGGCTCTCTAGGGGGAGGGGTACTCCAGGGGATGGGCTCTCTAGGGGGAGGGGTACTCCAGGGGAGGGGCACTCCAGGGGAGGGGCTCTCTAGGGGGAGGGGCACTCCAAGGGAGGGGCTCTACAAGGGGAGGGGCACTCTAGGGGGAGGGGCACTCTAGGGGGAGGGGTACTCCAGGGGAGGGGCTCTCTAGGGGAGGGGCACTCTGAGGCAGAGCTCACTTACAACTCCATGTGTTGGCCCTCTTTCTACCGGTGCCTATGCTTGCACAGACCCGGACTCTGAAGAGGCTCTCAAATCCTTTTGGAAGCGTGTCCTGCTTCTGAAGAAGATTGCCACTGGCAACCACAGCAATGTTGCGCAACTGGTTGGATGCATTGTGCAAGAGCTACCTGCAGCAATATTTGTAGAGTACAGTGCTGAGGGCGACCTCCTGACATTTCTTAGAGCAGGCAGAACGGTGTGTTGGGCGTGTGAACTGGAACACACACACACACACACACACACACACACACACACACACACACACACACACACACACACACACACACACACACACACACACACCACACACACACGCACACGCACACACACATCACACACACACACACACACACACACACACACACACACACACACACATTACACCCTCTAACAATGCCCCACAATGTCCTCTGCTAATAGTCTATAGCGTATAGTGTTAAAGGAAGGCTTTCTTGAGCTCATGATCTGGTGCTCACTTAACAGCAGGCTTGCCTGCCGGCCAGCGTGGTTGAATGGCCTCAATTTGCAAGTTGTGGTGCATTGTTTGCTGTACAAAGAGAGCCACTGTGACATGTGTGACTTTGTCCGATCATGACTGTAATTGGTTGTGTGCCTCACAAGGCGATGAGAACTCTTGCTGAAGAGAGTGCTTTAAGGAGACTGAAGCCCACAAACTAACAATGACATCTTTAACAACAGTCACTTCTCAAGAGCTGTATTTGAGCATGTCACAATCCTATAGCCATATGAAGTGCATGTAATTTCTATGCCACAGGTGGCTAGCGCAGTGAGCTGATGTTAGCAGCTGCGTGCGTAGTGTGCTGGACTAGACCCTCAACACATCAACCATGTACTAGCCTTGCTAGCCAGACCTTGCCTCCATTTTTTGGAGTATGTCATCAGTCGACTGATGATGTAATCTGAAAAAATGGAGGCACTCTGGCAAGACTACATACATGTTCACTACCACACCAACCTGTAGAGCCCAGGGAGGGAGGGGGAGGGGCAGAGGAACCCCGCCCACCTCAGAAAGTACCAATTGAAGGAGGAGGATGTGTTGTTGTTTGCACAGCAGATTGCCAGTGGAATGGTGGGTATGGTCCATACATGTCACATGACAGTCACACGAGATCACGTGATTGCACTAGTTTGGTTTGTTTGTACAGGAGTACCTTTTCTCATTGGGTGTGTCTGACCACGCCCTCTCCTGTCGGACTGTCCTGATGGCTGCTGACCGAGTGCTGAAAGTTGCCAGCTTTGATCCATCACCAGACGAGAGGCAGGCAGCGCTCAAGTGGTCTGCCCCTGAATCTATGAAGGGGGAGGAGTCCACTGAAAAGTCGCATATGTAAGATATTTTGTCTCCACACGATCAGTTCATAAGGAAACTGCCACTCCTCTGCTGTGTGCGCTGTCCCACTAGATAGGCCATGCATGCACCTGCCATTCATCCCCTCCGCTGCCCTCACTGTCCCCTCCGCTGCCCTCGCTGTCCCTTCAGGTGGTCCTATGGCCTCACTCTGTGGGAGATATGCACTCATGGTGACCGCCCCTGCCCTGACCTGGGAAGCAAGGAGCTGGCTGCCAGACTAGCAGATGGGCGTGGGGTGAGCCGTCCAAGGGACTGCTCTCAAGATCTGTGAGTCCCAGGTTATATGTGCCACGCCCCCTCCCCTCCCCTCAGTCAACTGGTCAGTGTATGTCATGTTGCCCACTATAGGTATGACCTCATTCTCACATGCTGGAAGGGAAATCCCCAGCAGAGGTCCACATTTGCCCAGATGCACTGCCACACTCGGAACCTGAGGCAGCTGGAATGCTACGGCTATGCCTCTGTGTTGTCTGCCGGACAGTGTCTGTTGGACGGTGGGCACGTCACCTCTGGACTATCTGGCTACATGCCGACGTTGGCAGACACAATGGAGCCGGCACACAGCTATGCTGCACTGGTGAAGGGACACCTGGTGGCAGGGGGAAGGGAGAATTAAAGGGGCAAGGGAGGACGGAAGAGATGGAGAGGGACATAGTGGTACTCATCTCAGTGAGTCTGCAATGTCACAAAGAATGGTGCACTAAAGCTGATAATGACTGCACGTGCTTCATTACAAGAACATGTATCATTCTGATTTAATTTGCTGCATGTAAATTCAAACTTAAATTGGTCAAATGTGCACTTGTATGGGCTGTGTGACAAACAGCCTACACCTCCGGACCAGCTGTGCACTGCGTGAATCTCTGGAGAAATAGCTGCACAACTCTCCAGGCCACCCTCTACTCTATGGACACTGCCGTGCAGTAGCCCGTGTTGTGTCCCATGCACTGTTGGCCTGTTCATTGTTAACCAGATCAAACAATTGCAATGGAAGGACAGTGTTCAGTTGGTGCAAGTGACAATTACAGACAAACCACAATGCTGTCTGGAATGAAAAGAAAAAAACAATGAGAATGTTGAGAGTGTCAGGGTGAAGGGGGGGAGTGGGGGCTCCCCTCTTGCATCTCCTGAAGGCGCTTCACCTCCTGCTGCCAGAGGGGCACTCTCTTGTGCTGCATGTGGCGGCGGACATGCTTTGAGAGGTGGTCGCTGCGAATGAACCTTCGGCTGCACACTGGACACTCGTACTTCTTCTCTCCTGTGTGCACACGTCGATGGCGAGCCAGCTCGTCTGAACGGGCAAAGCGCCTCAAGCAGCCCTCCCAGGTGCACAGGTAGGGCTTCTCCCCGGTGTGCACACGCATATGAGCCTTCAAGTGGGAGTTCTTAAAGTACATTTTGTTACATCCCTGGTAAGGGCAGGGGAAGGGGCGTGGGCGGTCTGGGTCCTCCCCCTCCTGGGTGTCTTGTGCAGCAGACTTGGGCAGGACGGTGCGAAGCAGGGCTGTGGACCCAGTGGGCTGGCTGAGCGCCGGGCTGCACATCAGTCCCGGGAGGGCAGAGGGCAGCAGTGCGGGGAGGCAGAGGGGGGAGGGGCCCATCATAAAGGGGAGGGTGGGGACCATATGCTGCATGAGGAGCTGCTGCAGCAGCATGGGCGACGACAGGGCCACCTGGGAAGGGGGGGGGGGGGGGGGGATGTCAAGCAAGTGGTGGTGATCCGTGGGATAGTCACTGGTGGACCTTACGTACCTTGCCCGTGGCAGGTGTTAGCCGGTCATCCTCGCTGTCAGTGCTGAGGGACTCCGTGGGGGAAGGAGGAGGTGAGACTGCTCCGCCCGGGGAGGACGCAGAGCCTGCACTGCTCCCAGAGGGAGAGGGAGAGGGTGGGTAGGCCCGGCTGATCTGCAGCAGGGACTCCACTGCCACTGTGGTGTCGCTGTCCATGGCGATCTGTGGAGAGGGGCAAGCACAGGTGAGGAGTATCTGGAACACTGCGTGCTGCTTCCATGGTGGTACGGGAGTGAGAGGAGAGGGGGCAAAGGAAGGACACTAGGCACTACGGCTGCTCCAAGACCCGCGCAAGGCGCCACTTACGCCAAAGGTCAAACAAACCAGCTACGCGTGAAAGGTCACAAATATGACCTTTTCGCGTTGCAGGTAAACAATAACAAATCTCACTGCCTCCCTGCCGCTCGCTCTCCGACGAGCGATGACGCGATGCGCGGCTCACCTTTGGAGTCCCAGGGACGTCTTCCGTGCTAACGGCCGTAGAGAGGATCTCCGACATCTTCGATTGATAATTCCCTTCAGGAGTAGCTAGTATTTGGTCGCGCAGTGCTTTCGCTAACGGTAACTGTCTGACAGAGCACAAAGGGGTCGCCTGTGCGCGTGTACTCAGCGCTCTCAACCGTTGGCCTTCTCTGTTGCTGAACCAAGCAAAAATGATCAACTCCACGGCTCATTCAGGATTCAAAGCAAGTGTTGCACGACAACTTCACGGAGAAATCACATGCAGGGGCCGCCCCTGACACACCCTCGCAACCTCATCGCCTTATTGGGGCAATAAACACGCAACGCCACTCCTTATATGGTCAATGGAATGCAATCAACTCAAAGGTCACTCGGTAAGATGACCAGCGCGGCACCCCTGCGCGCTGACATTGCATCATTGTTTGTAAACTGAGCCACCGCTAAGAGGCCATTGGGTAGAGGAGGGGGTTAGCGGCCAGCTCAGAGTGCAGGTAGTCCTGACTGGCTGCGACAGAGCTCTGCAGCCGTTCACTAATTGCACGTATTCTCCTCAAACTCATTTGGTGTCTGCTCTTGTGAGAGTCAATGCTTGACACTGCCCATTTCAGCCATCTCTTCTGGCACTCCTTAGCAGCCACTGTGCTCCGACCCTGCACACACAGGAGCTGCACACACAGACACACAGACACATAGACACACAGACACACAGACACATAGACACACAGACACACAGTGTAGCTGAGCATGTCCAGATTAGGTTGGCAGCATTTTGTGTTACTGCCCACGTCCCTGCACACCTGGTTGTAGTCTTGGTTTGTGGCCTCGTCATCGGCTGAGGCATCCAAAATGGCCACCGCCTGGGCTTTCTGCCTCAAACAGACCTTTTGTTGTTGTGTATAACAGTTTGCAAGGTGTCTGTTGTGGCTCAGCAACTGGGACAACTGGTCCTGGGGTGGGGCAGTGGGTGTGAAGGGGTCAGGGTTAGGGTTAGGGGAGAGCAAGGTGGGAAGGGGGCTGACCTGGGAGGCCTGGAGCTGGTCTGCTGTGCTACTGAGGAACTGGTTGTACTTGTGAGATGAGTTGTCACCAAACTCTGCAGCGAGTGAATCCCTTATCTTTGTAAACACTGCCCATACCCAAAGGTCACACCCTACATATACATAGCTACAGGTAGTACCTTGCACTTGCTGCAGTTGACCCTTCAGCTCTTGGAGGGCTGACTCTTCTGAAGCAATGGTGATCTCCAGAGACTCCAAGCTGGTTACCATGGCAGCAATGTGGGCAGTGAGTCCTTCAATATGTTGTACCAGGACAGCTGTACACTTGTCCAAGTCCTACGGTACACGGGCCAAGGCATGTCTCAATGACAACCACACACTGCCCCACCACACACTGCCCCACCACACACTGCCCTACCACACACTGCCCTACCACACACTGCCCCACCACACACTGCCCTACCACACACTGCCCCACCACACACTGCCCCACCACACACTGCCCCACCACACACTGCCCTACCACACACTGCCCTACCACACACTGCCCTACCACACACTGCCCTACCACACACTGCCCCACCACACACTGCCCCACCACACACTGCCCCACCACACACTGCCCTACCACACACTGCCCCACCACACACTGCCCCACCACACACTGCCCCACCACACACTGCCCCACCACACACTGCCCCACCACACACTGCCCTACCGCACACTGCCCTACCACACACTGCCCTACCACACACTGCCCTACCACACACTGCCCTACCACACACTGCCCCACCACACACTGCCCCACCACACACTGCCCTACCGCACACTGCCCTACCGCACACTGCCCCACCACACACTGCCCCACCACACACTGCCCCACCACACACTGCCCTACCACACACTGCCCTACCACACACTGCCCTACCACACACTGCCCCACCGCACACTGCCCCACCGCACACTGCCCTACCGCACACTGCCCTACCACACACTGCCCTACCACACACTGCCCTACCACACACTGCCCTACCACACACTGCCCTACCACACACTGCCCTACCACACACTGCCCCACCACACACTGCCCCACCGCACACTGCCCCACCACACACTGCCCTACCACACACTGCCCCACCACACACTGCCCTACCACACACTGCCCTACCACACACTGCCCTACCACACACTGCCCTACCACACACTGCCCCACCACACACTGCCCCACTGCCCTACCACACACTGCCCTACCACACACTGCCCCACCACACACTGCCCTACCACACACTGCCCTACCACACACTGTCCCACCACACACTGCCCTACCACACACTGCCCTACCGCACACTGCCCTACCGCACACTGCCCTACCACACACTGCCCCACCACACACTGCCCCACCGCACACTGTCCTACCACACACTGCCCCACCGCACACTGCCCCACCGCACACTGCCCCACCGCACACTGTCCTACCACACACTGCCCTACCACACACTGCCCCACCACACACTGCCCCACCGCACACTGTCCTACCACACACTGCCCTACCGCACACTGCCCTACCACACACTGCCCCACCACACACTGCCCCACCACACACTGCCCCACCACACACTGCCCCACCGCACACTGCCCCACCGCACACTGCCCCACCGCACACTGTCCTACCACACACTGCCCTACCACACACTGCCCCACCACACACTGCCCCACCACACACTGCCCCACCACACACTGCCCTACCACACACTGCCCCACCACACACTGCCCCACCACACACTGCCCTACCACACACTGCCCTACCACACACTGCCCTACCACACACTGCCCTACCACCACACACTCATCCTTTACTTCAATGGAGGACTCCATTTCGGGCATCTTCTCTCTCATGGCTCTGATCTGCCTTTCTCGTAAGGCACTCTCCCTCTGCAGGGGAGGGGGAGGGAGGGGGAGGGGAGGAGAGGGGGAGGGGAGGAGAGGGGAGGGGAGGGGGAGGGGAGGGGAGGGGAGGGCAATTCATACAGTGGTCCTTACAGAGACAGCAGCCACTGGTAGCAGAGACAGCAGCCACTGGTAGGTTGGGGCACCTTGTGTGTCCTGAGCTGCGGGAGGATGTCCTTCCTAACTTGTTCCAGCCCTGTCTCCAGCTGCTCCACCGTCTCCCGAATCCCTAGAAGCTGCGTCTCCTTGGCACCCACCATGTCCAGCCAGCGAGTGTGCTCCTCTTCGGCCATTTTGGTCTGCAATCCCAAAAAGGTCAGATGACGGACCACCCTGGTTGTTGCCATGCCAACCACCCACCTTAGCCTCCTGGACCTCTGCCTTCTCCACTGAAGTCTCCAACAGTTTCATAATCTGCAGATCATGGGATGAGGGAGTGCTTGCTCAAGAGTAGCCTGCAGTAGACCCACATTGCTGAGGGCCCATTAAAAGGCAAACAGTGTGTGTGTGTCTCTTCCACCTCTACTTGTTGTGGCCAGTGGGAGGTAGGCCCAGAGTGGGATGGCGGTGGGTGTGTCCCTCGTTGTGTGATAGTGGTGCTGAGCAGAGTGCCACCACAAGAGCCCCACTCACCTTAGCCACCTTGCTCCGGTGATCTTCCTCAGCCTCCTGCAGGTCCTCCTTGTCCACGGCCATCTTGTTCTCATAGACTGTCCTGGTCTTGCATTCCTCACGCTGCTGAGTGGCCAGTGCCTCCACAGTCGCCTTCCAGGTCAGCTCTGTCTCCTTCACGCGACTCTGCTCTGACTTGAGCTGCTCAGCCAGGGCCAAGTGCGTGGCACAGGCTGCGCTGTACACCTCCGTCGACACCTCCACCTGATCATCGAGGGATTTCATCTCCGCACATGCCCGCACCACTCCCCTCTCTGTGTCTCTTTGCTGGCGGCACACGAGGCTTATCCTCTCCCTCAGCTCGTCCCCCTCCTGACGGAGGTCTTCATTCACACTACGCAGGTCACGGAAGGTCTTGCTTAGTGACTTGAGCTCACCCCTCACAGCCGACACGTCACCATCCAGTGTCGACACCTGACAGGAGCAACCAGCACTCCTCATGAGCCAGACACCCCCCAGCAAGTTCAGCACGTGACCAAACCCTAAGCACCTTGCTGTCCAAGCTCTCCGTGAGGCCACTGTTGGCTTGCTGCACTTCAGCCAGCTCCCGCTGCAAGGACAGCCTCTGCTCTGACAGACCAGAGATAGTCCCCTCCCACACAGACAGCCTACCTACAACCGAACTGCTCTCTGCATCTGGAGCAACAAGGAAGGACCACATTGCCAGTGCCCTCTCCCTCTGCTCCTGTCCTTCCCTCCTCACCCAACCTACCCAGCTGGTCACCCTCCCTCTCAGTGGCTGCTATCTCTTGCTGAGTTGCTGCCACACTCTTGTCCACCCCGGACAGCTCCCTCAGCAAGGCAGCACTCTGCACCCTGCACGGCACGGCATACACAGCAGTGTTCACCCTGGGCTGCTTTTGAAGGGCTTAGAAGCCTTCTTGCTCCCTTAAGAACCCTCCTTGAGGCTATAAACATGGCACTGTACCCTCCTTGAAAGGTACCACTAGTCATGTGGTGTGGGCAATAGCATTTGCATGCACTACACACTGTGTCATGAAGCTCTCCCTGTATTCAGCTAATGTACTGTGCACAGGAAGCTGACACCCTCTCCCACACCCAACCATCCGCTAGCCACTCCTCCCACAGTCCACAAGTCGCTCACCTGCACTGGTCCCTGCTCTCCTGCACTGCGGTGTGAGCTGCAGTGAGCCTACCTCGCTCCTGCCCAGCCCACCGCAGGGTCTGTGCGTGCAGCTCTTCTCTGTCCTTCTGTACCGCCTCTGCTTCACGGAGACCACACAGCACCTGCACAGACAGTGACACACACACACACACACACATACACAGTGATACGCTCCTCCCCCCACACAATGGGCCACACCCACACAGCACCTCCTTCTGCTGCTTCTTTATTTCCTCAATGTTCTCCTCCTCATCTGTCTCCTTCTGCTGCATCGAGGGGACCATCTCTTTGTAGTGGTTGTTGGCACGCGACAGCTCATCATCTGCCTGGGCTGCAGCAGAGAGGGAGTACAAGCGTAGGTCACATGGTGGTCACATGACCTCTGATGATGTCACATGACCTCACCTACATCCTCCAGTCTGTTTCGCAACCTGTCACACTGACGCTGGTTGAAGGCTACTAGCCACTTGAGTTCAGCCACCTCCCTCAGCCCGGCCTCGTGCTCACGCTGCACGGCCACTGGCAGCACAACCAGACGACGCTGTTCCTCATCGTCCAGACGACTTTGTAGCTCAGCAATGGACACCTCCTCCCTCCTACATGCCACCACCAGCTCCTGTCTGAATGTGCACACACACACACACACACACACACACACACACACACACACACACACACACATCGCCCTTGCGCACACTGCCACACCTCCCTTCCTTCCTTGTTGACCCTACCTCCTTCTTTCCAAATCCATTATGCTATTAATTGCCTCGTCCACAACTGGAACAAACTGCCACGCCTCCTCAGGGACCACGCCCCTACCGCGCACCATCATCCTACAGTCCGCATCACCTGTACCAAGAGGGCGGCCATCGCTTGAATCACGCGGGGTCAGCTCTGAAAGTTTTGATTTTAGTCGCAGCAGTTCACGGATAGCGCGCGCGCCGGTGGACTCGTCCGCATTAGAGGGAAAATGCTGCGAAGGATTCTCCAGAGACTTGTTCATCCTTGTACGGTAACCTTAATTATATGCAGAAGAAAGAGGTAATAGAATTATCTCTCTAGTCTGTGGTAACACAAGGACTCCGTCTGCACTGTATTGTGTGGCTAGCTAGCGTTGTGATCGATGCAGACTTACTACACTCCTTGTCGGCCATTTGTATCCCGTTTCCATGGGAAACCCCTGAAGATCACGTGACTTCACTAGTCACGTGTTCTCTAGTAGGACGAAATGACCCTTGAAATGGCAAACGGGATAGATTTCGGGCAGTGTGTACTGGTGTTTGAGCTCCGAGATGGGAAGGGGAAGGTGAGGATACTTAGAAAGCATAGGCGATACACCTTCACATTGCTTATGGCTTTAATTTTATTACTTTCGGAGAAGTATAAGTGGTAGAGGTAGTCACGGTGCCGTCTCTGTGCTTAGGGGTCCCCTGCACAGCTGTGTCTGTGGCAGTTGGGACTGGAGCGCATTCCTGTGCGTGTGCTGCGCCGCTGTCCTGGCTGCAGGCACGCACCAGCACTTTTCTTGTCAGTGTCTTTGTCCGCTCATCCTTCTGACACAGCTCGAGGCAGCCATGTGTTCATTCACTGTGAGGTGTGCTTGCTGACTAGCTGTGTTTCCAAGGCGTCCACGTTGATTAGTGTGTGGTTTGAAGAGACGCTCCACCCCTGCACTAATTAATGCAGGTGGCCTGGGAACTAGGCTAGCTGATTGGCTGCCTCAAAGTGGACCCCTCCCCCCCCCCCCCCCCCCACTAGTGTTGCCAGCTAACTCTGCTCTTGTCCTGTTCGCAGGTGTCTCGCAAGCACATTGAAGATTTAACAGTGGCTGGATCTCCACCTGACTTGTTTGTGGTACAGAACCATATCAGTCACCAATTGCGGTGGGTGTTGTTTTGTTGTTTTGTTGTTTTGTTGTTGTTGTTGTTGTGTAGCCCTGTGTTGGTGTGTAGGTTGTTTGGTGGCCCTGTGATGTAATGTGATGTAATAAGCATGCTCCTTACCCACCCCTCTGTAGATGTGACCTGTATTGGTTCTACCTGACTGGGAGCCTGCCCCCCCACCCTCCCACTGGGAGCCTGCCCCCCCACCCTCCCACTGCCTCACCCACATGTATTCCTCTTGTCTGCCGTCAGCTCTGGGAGCTGTTTCTACAGCGTGCTAGGGGGGCGGGGCGCATTGTGATTGGGGTGTGGCCCAGACAGGCGGGCTTCATGGACTGTCGTACGTCTCAATGTGTTAGCATCACCTGTGTGTGTGTGTGTGTGTGTGTGTGTGTGCGTTGGTGGGGTCACCTGTGTTTGTGTGTGTGCGTGTTCTGTAGGCCAGAAGTCTGCTCCTGTGCGTCTTTGCCTCTTTGATGTGGTCCCGCCTTTTTTTGGATGGCCAAGGGAGTTCCTCTCACAGAACAAAGTGCTGGAAATAGCTTCTTCATTGGTTGCTGGGGTGACGGAACTATCAATGCATCTTCGTCCCCAGCTATGGAAGAATCTCCTTGGGATATTCCCTCCGGGTATGACATCACGGGAAGCGAGAGTCCAGTATTTTGATCTCCTGGTGTTGTGTGCAGGTAGCCTGAAGCAGCGCTGGGTGGCCAAGCACCAGGACCAGGACCCCCAGACCCTGCAGCTGTACAGTGCTATCCAGCGGGATGCTGAGCGGACCGACCCGGGGGTGGAGTTCTTTGCCTCCGAGGGTGCTGTATCCCCCACGGGGCTGGACAACGTGAGCTGTTTGGCCAACGTGGTGATGACGTACTGCGAGGAGCACCGGGAGGTGGCGTACACCCAGGGCATGACGGACCTGGTGGCCCCCATCCTGTATGTCTTGCGTCAGGCAGGGAGGCGGCAGGCTAACGTAGAGGATGAGGTGTACGTCCTGTACAGCGCCATGATGGAAGGGCTCAAGGCAAACTTCTCCCGCAACTGCCGTGGAGCCCTGGAGCAGGTGGAGTGTGTGCGCCACCTGTGTGAGGTGATGGACCCCGCCCTCTATCGACGGCTCTCGGGTTTTGAGGATGATGCATTTGCGCTCTGCTTTGGAATGGTTCTGATTGATGCCCGAAGGGAATTCCCCTTTCAGGATAGTGTGCGTCTAATGGAGGTGGTCTGGTCAAGCCGCTGCAGAGAGCGCACTGTGGTGGCCGCGGCTGAAGAGGAGTGGTCCAAGTTCATGACCTCTCAGTCTCACGATTTGCTGTTGTCACGTCTTCGTGGAGAAGATTCTCCTGCCGATGAACTGAGCTCTGCCTCCGTCAACACTGACGTGCCTCACTCCCTTCCGCAGAAGTGTTACTCAGAGCGGCCGGCTGTTGGGTACTCAGTTACGCCGATGCCTAGTGATGACAATGCTGGTGTTGCCGCCTCTCTGCTGGAGTCAGGAAGGGTCACTCCCTATCGGCCGTTTGACAGAGAAGAAGATGTACGGAGCCAGACGTCCATGCCCCCCAGCCTGGATGCCAGCCTGGAGAACCCTCAGGTGCGTCCATCTAGCGAAGGTCCATGCAACCACAACCACTTGGTGCACACGACAGGTCTCTGGGCGGAGTGCACCACACACACTAAGTGATACCCACACACAGCAGGTGTCTGGGTGGAGTGCACCACACACACTAAGTGACACCCACACACAGCAGGTGTCTGGGTGGAGTGCACCACACACACTAAGTGATACCCGCACATGACAGGTGTTGGTCTTCCCCGAACGTGTGAGTAGCGATTTGTGTTACCTCTGGCCCTCCTGCAGCTGACGGCTAGTGCACAGTCAGATCTCCCCCTCATTGGTGCTATGGATGTCCAGGTCTCTGTCGGCAGTTCCTACACAGTCTTTATAGTGGTGGCAATTCTCATAGCATTGCGCAACCAGATCATGTCCCAAGGAAGAGATTTTGTTTCGTTTTCTGTGACTCTCAAGAACAGTCAGAGTGTGTTGGACCTGGAGCATGTTCTGTGTGTTGCCAGGCAACTGAAAGCACAATACACTACCTACCAACGCCTGCTGTACGGCCCCCGGGCATCGCAGTGGGTGCACCTCTTCAGGGACTACCGTCAGTGACTGACAGTCTGTGTGTGTGTGTGTTCTGCAATACAAACTCCCATTCACTTTATGCTACTTCAATCTCATCAGATCAGGTGCTAAAAGTGCTGTCTACAGTGGCACGTGTACATGTGAAGTGAACTACAAATGATTGAGAGTTGTGTAATAGCTAGACCTCCGCCTCCAGCCTCTGCTGTGCCGGTGGTTGTGGGGGCGGGTCCTGGGCAGCCAGGAACTCCTTTGTTGCGCTGGCCTCAAGGCTCTCCGTGCTGGTGTGGCAGTCCTTCTCCACACTCATTACGTTGATGGGCCGCTTGCCCTCCGGCCTGCAGTGGACAGTTGGTTCTCTCTCACACCAGCAATGCATGGGTGTGTGTGGTGCACAGACACACCCACCTCAGTGGCTGCAGCATGGCGACCCCTCCTTCTGTGTGGGGACCGTGCTCAATCTTTGTGTTCCGGACGTACGCCCACCTGAGGCGGTAGGCGGGAGTGGGTGGGGCACAGGCTGGCATGCCCAGCTCCTTCTGGAAGATCTTGTGGCCGTTCTTGACCACAATGCGATATTGTATCCATGGTGATGGGGTGTCATCATAGGGGAAGGAAACCATGGCAACATGGTGCCCATAGATGGCCGAAGAGTGCACGGGTGCCTCCACAGAGACCCTCTGTTCGTACAGGGCGGCAGAGACCCCATGCTCCGGGGAGGCTGAGTGTGGGCGCGTCCAAATCTCACTCTCTGTAAGTGAGTTAAGTAAGAAGCATGTAGACAACAGTGGGTGTGTGGGTGTGTGCAGCGTGGGAAGAATTAGATCACCTTTGACAGTTTCTGGTGGCGGCCTGTGCAGGGAGGGGGGAGGTTAAGTGGTGCACATGTTACTAATGAAGCATAAGCAGCCACACTCACCGTGGGAAGGACACGCCGACGGGCGGCTTGTCGTGATGCTGCATCTGTGCAAGGGTCCGTCCGGAGAAGCGCAGCCTAGAGTTGCGACCAAACTGTGGGATAAAAGTTGGGAGTGGGGGCTCGCCAGGGACAGCCAGTCGGAAGAAGGTGTGCTGCTCCACACACTCCTTCCAGATGCGCTTGGACCACTTGGACTCTGTGGCGTCAAACTTGTGCTTCTTGATTTCCCAGTGCTCCAGATCGTCATCAGGGTGGTAGCGAATCTTGAACCGTCGGCCGTGGTAGAGGAGCTTGTTGACAATGGACCAAGGGTAGTCTGTGGCCTGGGGGTGGGGTGCAAGGGGGTGGGGTCAGGGGTGTGTAGCGGCAGCTGCAAAGGTGTGGCATACCAGTTTCTTCTGGTAGTAGATGGAGATGCCGTGATAGCCTGCACCAATCTCCACAAAGCGCTCATCGTCCAGCAGCTCCTGCATACAACACCGCACACACACACACTGGAGGGTCACTCACACAACATGTGGCCTCTTAAGTGGTGGCCTGGGTGTGTGTCAATCACTGTACAACTCTTTGTATGTCACCCCTGAACAGTCTACCCCAGTCCTACAACCACTACCAGGTCCCAACCGCTAGCACAACCAGTGAGTGCACTACAGAAGAACAGCTTAAAGATGGTCACCTTGGCCACAAAGAGGTGCTTTCCGTAGCGAGGCAGGTCCTTTGCAATGGTCAGAAACTCCGTGTCGCTATCAGCTGGGGTCAGGTCTCTGGATTGGATGGATGGGCAGTTACACAACATGCTACTATCGCATCACATCACATCACATCACATCACATCACACTGTCAACTCACTTCTTCTCCTGATGTATTGCTCTCACTTTATCCTCAACATCAGGAGGCTGCAAACAAAAGGATACAGTTCAGGTCACATGACCATCATGTGACCACCATGTGACCAAGAGGTACAAACGCACAATGTCGTTCTCATTCTCGTAGAGGAAGTCCAAGTACTTGTGTGCGTAGCCCTGTCCATGGCGCTCAGGGTCGTACTCGCCGAGGTAGGCTTGAACGGTTAGGGCTGCCAGCTGGAGGGCAGGAGCAGAGGCAGGGTCCAGCAAGACACGCTTCTCCTTGATGTCCTGCCGCAGCTGAAGGCAGTAGAGGTACCTGGGAAGGCAGCAAGCAGAGGCACGTTACTGGGCAAAGAAGGTGGCAGGGGACGCCAGGCAGTTGTTTGGCTTACTTGGTGAGGTCGTCCTTGAGCAAGTGTGGGTCTGGGACATAGTACTTGATGCCAAAGTGCAGGACCCACTGTGATGCCTTGCTGTCTGGGTACTGCCGGGCACCTGACTTGAGCGGGTCCAGGAAGAACTGTGTAGGATGAGGCAAGGTGGGCAGCTCAGGTAGCAGCTCAGGACAGAAGTGAAAGTAACGCATGCCCACATCACCGTGCTAGGGTCTGTTACTGCAGGAATGCTATGCATGCAGCGCACAGACACCTGCTAGGGCTTCCAGTATTCTAAGGGTTCTAAGCTGTAAATGGGACAGAAGACTAGTGGCTCTTGCCCTAGCGCACACGCACATGACAACTAGTTCACTAGGCTCACTGAGCAAGACCTACCCTCTGTTCCCTGACGGCGTAGTACACTCCAAAGTAATCCCTTTCCGTCACATCCAAACGCGTCATCAGCTCTCCTATCAGTCCCTCCATCTTCGCCTTTCTCTACGGAACATGACCGGACACGCATGATACTGGCACGTAATGCCGGAGGAGGCTACAAGGGCCGGTCGTCGCTACCACACAACCCACATGGCCGTACCTGTACGTCGAAGTGGAGGATCTCCCCGTCAAGCAGCTTCACGACGCACTGCACCTCCTTCTTGTTTCGCTCCGTCCCCGCTGTGGGCGGAGGGCTTTCCTCTAGACCGCTGCCCTGGCTGTCTCTGCTCGCTGCTGCGGACATGATGCTTCTGTGGACTGAGGCTGAGTCAAGGCAGAGGAACGCGGCGCCCACAGGAGAAATCTAAACCTGTTTCTCGTACAAGCACACACTGTCCGCGGTAGGCACTACAACTATGTGTGACGTCACTGCTGTGGAATGTAAACTAAATCGATGGGCGGTACGTAGATTGCGCAATCAAGTTGCGGCACGCCCTGCAATACGTATCACACAGCATTTGCTGAAATAGCTGCGTGTATACTCCTATTATCAGCTGATTGTCTGGCGGGCATTTTGAATCAGTACACATCAATTATTGTGCACACGAGAGCGAGGATCTTGGCTCTCGGTGACAGCGGGACGTTGCATGGGCGTTTGTTCTCCTACCTCCTCCCCAAGATCTCCGAGAGTCATTGGGAGCCGAACAAACCATTTTCTCCGTCCTCTGCCATCACAACTAGTGCCGCTACAAAACTCAAGAGGAGAGGTGAGCCTGCGGTACTTACACAGGGCACTGGCACGTACACTTGTTCAACGTTCAGCGGTGCTAGTTGTAGTGGGTGTGTTTGGAGCCACTCCACGTGCACACACACATTGCCTGTACAAGTGGATGCAGTGCCTCAGTGCTTCAGTGCACTGTAGCTATTAGTCCATTCGTGTACTGATGTATCAGTTTGGCTCTCCCTGCTTCACTCTATTGTGGGTAGCATCATGGTATTTGTTTATGTACTTCACTGCATGCTCATTTCCTCACAACCATCTCTTTCCTTAAATTCCTTCCATGCTCAGGTAGCAAGCTCTGCATTGCATGCAGCAGAATGTGGACAGACATACTCCATAGCTCTCACAAGCTCTGGAGAGGTAAGGCAATAACTATCTCAGCAGATAAGACTGTCTTTATTGTCCTCCTCTCTCCCCTCCCCCAGCTGTATGCCTATGGAACAATGTGAATGGGCAATTGGCCGTAGGCAACAATTCAAGCCGCCTAGTCCAACGTCTCAGGACTGCAGGATTACATCATCGCACAGGTGAGGAGTGGGTGGGGCTGTCACCTTGTAAATTGCATGCTCTGAGGTGAAGTGTCAATTGTATCATGTATGTCTGTGTATACATGCGTTATGTTGGACTAGTATAATGTGAGACATTGTCAAAGGTGATTGAACATGTCTGTTGTGGGCAAAAGTATAGGCATGCATGCACAGGATGCTTGCACACATGTACAAATCTACACACACACAGCCATACACACACAGCCGTACACATGCACCACACACACATGTGCATACACATGAGCATGCACGCACAGATGCACTAGTACTGCGCAATACATTGATTTTATTGATAGTTCTATATCGATGCCAGTGCTGGTAGCACAATACTGCTGGGGAATTGGGATAATCATATTCAGGAGATTGTACAATGGGTGTTTCATGAAGATGGTGCCAAGAACATCATTGCAGAAGCACTGAAGTGTGTGTGTGTGTGTGTGTGTGTGTGTGTGTGTGTGTGTGTGTGTGTGTGTGTGTGTGTGTGTGTGTGTGTGTGCGTGTGCGTGTGCATGCATGCATGTGTGCGTGTGCACTTCCATAGACCTTTTACTTTCAAAGTTGTTCTATTTACTCTGCGGCTTATCTCTACTATTCTATCCTTCATAGAGTCTACTCTGTTTCTAGTTTTCTGACTCGTATATAAATTAAAAAAAAACCTGCCGAGGAAATTGTCCTCAGTGGATTCCACGTTCCTGCTAAGGTAAACAGCTCACAGACAGACAGATAATTGAACAGACAGGAGAGTCACATGACAGTGTTAATTGCACACACTCCTCTATTCTCTGCAGTCTGTGGTTGCTGTCGATTTGTACAACTTGGCTCACGACCTGGGTGTGTTTGAGAGGCCGTGGGAGTTTGTCCCTGAGAGGTGGACCAGAGCTACCAAGAAGCAAGCACATCACTTGCAAATATCACTTTTGGGTTTGAACAACGTGGATGTTATGGTGAAGTGTGGGGTGAGGGTATGGAGTGAGGGTCTGGGGAGAATGACAGTGCCGAAATATGTGTGAGTGTCCATTGTTTTGCGTTGTGTGTCCTCTGCTGGTCGCCATCTAGCTGAACCCTAGCTCTCTGTAGTCTTCCTAGGTCTCCGTAGTCTCCCTATGTCTCTGTAAGTCTCCCTAGGTCTCTGAAGTCTCCCTAGTCTCCCTAGTTCTCCATAGTCTCCCTAGGTGTCTGTAGTCTCCCAAGGTCTCTGTTAGTGCCCCTAGGTCTCCGTAGTCTCCCTAGGTGTCTGTAGTCTCCCTAGGTCTCTGTTAGTGCCCCTAGGTCTCCGTAGTCTCCTTAGGTCTCTGTATAGTCTCCCTAGGTCTCTGTAGTTTCCCAAAGTCCCTGTAAGTCTCCCTAACCCTCTGTAGTCATAACCCATAGGTAAGGGTGGGCGGTATTTCGGTATATTTAGTTAACTTCGGTGTTTACTGGATACCGATTATTATCGGTGGGTTGAATAGGGATACCGAGATACCGACTCTTTTCGGTTTTACTTGGTGTGAGCTACATTTGTAACTAATTTTTCATACTTAGGAGTGGTAGTCCACAGCAGCAGGTAGGACAGGCAGGAGTTAGGTCTACAGTAAGAGGCCGTTTCGACGTTCAAGTACGTAGAACGTGTCCTCACCTGTCGCGCTTCGTCGCTTTTTCGTTCTTGAAACGCCACCCTTCATCTCTGGAGTGAAACTTCTTAATGGTGGTGAAGGTTCCGAGTACCCGCTGGCATCCGTTGACTCGGTAAAGAAGTCTGCTTCGAATCTGAGCGTCGCTTGCAATCGGCCATGTTTTCAATCACAATATACGGATTTTACAATACAATATCCGGAGGTATCCTAACTTCGCGAGTATTTTTAGCAATGTTGGTTTGCAAATCGATGCTTTCTACAAGAGAACAGCTGAAACACTTTCAAATACAGATGCAGTAAGTCAATGAAAGCTAAATGGCCTATTTAGTCGGTTTTTAGTAATACCGGGGTATTTGTTGGAATAATTATTCGGTATTGAAAAAAGTCAATACCGCCCACCTTTACCCATAGGTGCTCCAATGCATCCCATAGGGGGCCCAGTTCATTATAAAAGGGGTCCCGTCTTCTAGGGTGTAGGGTTAGGGTCATATCTTTTAGGGAGTACTGTGCATCTTGTAGTGGGTCCAGTGCATCCCATGAGGGTCCAGGGTGTCTTATAGGGGGTCAAGTGCATTTTGTAGGAGGTCCAGTCTATGCTGTAAAAGGTCCAGTGCATCTTGTAGGAGGTCCAATGCATCTAGTGGGGGTCCTGTGCATGTTGTAGGGGGTCTAGTGTATCTTGTAGGGGGTCCACTGCATCTTGTAGGGGGTCCAGTGCATCTTGTAGGGGGTCCAGCGCATCTGGTAGGGGGTCCTGTGCATCCTGTAGGGGGTCCAGTGCATCCTGTATGGGATCCAGCGCATCCTGTAGGGGGTCTAGATCTCACTGTAGGGGGCCCAGTGGATCTTGTAGGTGGATCAGTGCTTCCTTTATGGGGTCCAGAGGATCCAGTGAATCTTGTAAGTGATCCAGTGAATCTAGTAAGGGGTCCAGTGCATTCTGTAGGGGTTCAGTGCATCTTGTAGGGGGTCCAATGCATCTAGTGGGGGTCCTGTGCATGTTGTAGGGGGTCTAGTGTATCTTGTAGGGGGTCCACTGCATCTTGTAGGGGGTCCAGTGCATCTTGCAGTGGGTCCAGTGCATCTTGTAGGGGGTCCAGTGCATTCTGTAGGGGGTCCAGTGCATTCTGCAGGGGGTCCAGTGCATTCTGTAAGGGCTCCAGTGCATTTTATAAGGGGTCCAATGCATCTTGTAGGGGATCCAGTGCATCCTGTAGGGGGTCCAGTGCATCTGGTAGGGGGTCCAGTGCATCCTGTACATGGGATCCAGCGCATCCTGTAGGGGGTCCAGTGCATCCTGTAGGGGGTCCAGTGCTTTCTGTAAGGGGTCCAGTGCATTCTGTAGGGGGTCCAATGCATCTGGTAGGGGGTCCAGTGCATACTGTATGGGATCCAGCGCATCCTGTATGGGGTCTAGTTCTTACTGTGGGGGGTCCAGTGCATCTTCTAAGTGGTCCAGTGCATCTTGTAAGGGGTCCAGTGCATTCTGTATGCTTGTGGGACATGTCCACTTTGTTTACATAACGTGCACTTTGAGGTATTCACACCTTCAGGTGTGAAATTCCTGTGTTGCCATGGCTACGCTTGCACTGCATGTGATGTGTGCGTGATTTGTGAGGCCAGAGAAATCGAACGTCATATCCGGCGACGGCAAGGAACAAAGTTTCGGACGACTAGGGAGAATTCTGGTAAGAATGAAACACAGCTGATGTCTTCTCCGTTCTCAAACTTCGAAGGGATCGATGTTTCGTTCTTTTATGCGAAGGAATCTCGCTTTTTGAGCATGGTGAACGTTTGATGACGTCATTTGATTGCTTCCGTTGTGTATACCATGTATAGGAGGTCACGAGATCGTCACGGGTCCTGGCCATCAAGGAAGGCTGGAATGAGTGTCCTCACGAGAACGCCGTGTGGCATTCGAGAAGTTCAGTTAGAGTCGCATTGAAGGATGCTTCCGAAAGCGAAGGAAATTATCTAAGATTTCACCGCATGCATAGCGCGAAGTCGGTTCCTGTGTGGAGTTTCAAGGCATGAAACTTGTCACGGGAGAAATGAAAGTTAGTTGTAACTTTTGTTAGGATTGATTTAGTAACTATGCATGCTGTGAAAACTTAGAGGGGCCGCATAGGAACAGGGCTATGCTTTCCGTTTCTCCCTCAGAGATTCCCTCGAGCGCCACATCGAAGTTTTTGGCTTTTTGGTTGGCTTTGTATTCAGCGACATATCTTAGCGCGGCCAGGCTTGGTTAACAGAAATCGTGCATACGTTTAAAGAGCAGTGTTTGATCTTCCTCTCGGCACTTGTTTGACTTCAAACGAACACACCCTGTAGGAGCTGCAACCAAATATATGAAGGTCAAAAATCGCCCCACATTGTTTACATAGGACATGTCCCACATGCGTAGGGGGTCCAGTGCATCTTATAGGGGTCCAGTGCATCTTGTAAGATGTCCAGTGCATCTTGTAGGGGGTTCAATGCATCTTGCAAGGGGTCCAGTGCATCTGGTAGAGGTCCAGTGCATTCTGTAGGGGGTCCAGTGTATCTTGTAGGGGGTCCTGTGCATTCTTTAGGGGGTCCAGTGCATTCTTTAGGGGGTCCAGTGCATTCTTTAGGGGGTCCAGTGTATCTAGTAGGGGGTCTAGTGCATCTTGTAGGGGTTCCAGTGCATCCTGTAGGGGGTCCAGTGCATCTTGCAGGGGGTCCAGTGTATCTTGCAAGGGGTCCAGTGCATCTTGTAGGGGGTCCACTGTATCTTGTAGGGGGTCCAGTGCATCTTGTAGGGAGTCCAGGGCATCTTGTAGGGGTCCAGTGCATCTTATAGGGGCCCAGCGCATCTTGTAGGGTGTCCAGTGCATCTTATAAGGAGTCAAATGCATCTTGTAGGGGGTCCAGTGCATCTTGTAAGGGGTCCTGTGCATTCTTTAGGGGGTCCAGTGTACCTTGTAGGGGTCCAGTGCATCTTGTAGGGGTCCAATGCATCCTGTAGGGGGTCCAGTGCATCTTGCAGGGGGTCCAGTGTATCTTGCAAGGGGTCCAGTGCATCTTGTAGGGGGTCCAGTGTATCTTGTAGGGGGTCCAGTGTATCTTGTAGGGGGTCCAGTGCATCTTGTAGGGGGTCCAGTGCATCCTGTAGGGGGTCCAGTGCATCCTGTAGGGGGTCCAGTGCATCCTGTAGGGGGTCCAGTGCATCCTGTAGGGGAGCCAGTGCATCCTGTAGGGGGTCCAGTGCATCTTGCAAGGGGTCCAGTGCATCTTGTAGGGGGTCCACTGTATCTTGTAGGGGGTCCAGTGCATCTTGTACGGGGTCCAGTGCATCTTGTATGGGGTCCAGGACATCTTGTAGGAGATCCAGTGCACTCTGTAGGCGGGCCAGTGCATCCTGTAGGGGGTCCAGTGCATCCTGTAGGGGGTCCAGTCAATCCTGTAGGGGGTACAGTGCATTCTGTAAGGGGTCCAGTGCATTCTGTAGGGGGTCCAGTGCATCTGGTAGGGGGTCCAGTGCATCTTGTAGGGGGTCCAGTGCATCTTGTAGGGGGTCCAGTGCATCTTGTAGGGGGTCCAGTGCATCTTGTAGGGGGTCCAGTGCATCTTGTAGGGGGTCCAGTGCATCTTGTACGGGGTCCAGTGCATCTTGTATGGGGTCCAGGACATCTTGTAGGAGGTCCAGTGCACTCTGTAGGCGGGCCAGTGCATCCTGTAGGGGGTCCAGTGCATCCTGTAGGGGGTCCAGTCAATCCTGTAGGGGGTACAGTGCATTCTGTAGGGGGTCCCGTGCATCTTGCAGTGGGTCCAGTGCATCTTGTAGGGGGTCCAGTGCATTCTGTAGGGGGTCCACTGCATTCTGTAGGCGGGCCAGTGCATCCTGTAGGGGGTCCAGTGCATATTGTTGTTTATCTTGCCTCATCTTGCTTCATCTTACTTCATCTTGCTGCATCTTGCTTCATCTTGCCTCATCTTGCTGCATCTTGTCTCATCTTGTCTCATCTTTCCTCATCTTACCTAATCTTGTCTCATCTTGCTTCATATTGCCTCATCTTGTTTCATCTTACTTCACCTTGCCGCATCTTCCCTAATCTTGCTTCATCTTTCCTCATCTAGCTTCATCTTACCCCGTCTTGCCTCATCTTACCTCATCACACCTCATCTTGCTTCATCTTGCTGCATCTTGCCTCATCTTCGTTCATCTTGCTTCATCTTGCCTCGTTTTGCCTCATCTTGCCGCATCTTCCTTCATGTTGCCTTGTCTTGTTTCATCTTACCTCATCTTGCTTCATCTTACTTCATCTTGCCGTATCTTGCTGCATCTTGCCTCATCTTGTCCCATCTTTCCTCATCTTGCTTCATCTTGTCGCATCTTGCTTCATCTTGCTTCATCTTTCCTCATCTTGCTTCATCTTGCCGCATCTTGCTTCATCTTGTTTCATCTTGCTTTATCTTACCCCATCTTGCTTCATCTTCCTTATCTTGCCTCATCTTGCCTCATCATGCCTCATCTTGTTTCATCTTGCCGCATCTTGCGTCATCTTACCTCATCTTAGTTCATCTTGCTTCATATTGCCTCGTCTTGCCTCATCTTGCCGCATCTTCCTTCATGTTGCCTTGTCTTGTTTCATCTTACCTCATCTTGCTTTGTCTTACTTCATCTTGCCGCATCTTGCTGCATCTTGCTTCATCTTGCTTCATCTTGCCTCATATTGTCTCATCTTGCCTCATCTTGTCCCATCTTTCCTCATCTTGCTTCATCTTGCCGCATCTTGCTTCATCTGGCTTCATCTTGCTTCATCTTACTTCATCTTGCTTTATCTTACCTCATCTTGCTACATCTTGCCTCATCTTGCTTCATCTTACTTTATCTTGCTGTATCTTGCTTCATCTTGCCTCATCTTGCTTCATCTTACTTTATCTTGCCGCATCTAGCTTCATTTTGCCTCATCTTGCCTCATCTTGCCTCGTCTTGCTTCATCTTGTCTCATCTTGTCTCATATTTCCTCATCTTGCCTCATCTTGCCTCATTTTGCTTCATCTTGTCTTATCTTGCCTCATCCTGCCTAATCTTGCTTCATCTTTCCTCATCCTGCTTCATCTTTCCTCATCTTGCCTCATCTTCCTTCATCTTGCCTCATCTTGCTTCATCTTGTCTCATCTTTCCTCATCTTACCTCATCTTGTCTCATCTTGCCTCATCTTGTCCCATCTTTCCTCATCTTGCTTCATCTTGCCGCATCTTGCTTCATCTTGCTTCATCTTGCTTCATCTTGCTTCATCTTGCTTTATCTTGCCTCATCTTGCTGCATCTTGCCTCATCTTGCTTCATCTTACTTTATCTTGCTGTATCTTGCTTCATCTTGCCTCATCTTGCCTCATCTTGCTTCATCTTGTCTCATCTTGTCTCATCTTGCCTCATCTTGCTTCATCCTTCCTCATCTTACCTAATCTTGCCTCATCTTGCTTCATATTGCCTCATCTTGTTTAATCTTGCTTTAATTTTTCCCCATCTTGCTTCATCTTTCCTCATCTTGCTTCATCTTACCTCATCTTAGTTCATCTTGCTTCATATTGCCTCGTCTTGCCTCATCCTGCCGCATCTTCCTTCATGTTGCCTTGTCTTGTTTCATCTTACCTCATCTTGCTTCATCTTACTTCATCTTGCTGCATCTTGCTGCATCTTGCTTCATCTTGCTTCATCTTGCCTCATATTGTCTCATCTTGCCTCATCTTGTCCCATCTTTCCTCATCTTGCTTCATCTTGCCGCATCTTGCTTCATCTTGCTTCATCTTGCTTCATCTTGCTTCATCTTGCTTTATCTTACCTCATCTTGCTGCATCTTGCCTCATCTTGCTTCATCTTGCCTCATCTTGCCTCATCTTGCTTCATCTTGTCTCATCTTGTCTCATCTTGCCTCATCTTGCTTCATCCTTCCCCATCTTACCTAATCTTGCCTCATCTGGCTTCATATTGCCTCATCTTGCTTCATCTTGTCTCATCTTCCTCCTCTTGCCGCATCTTGCTTCATCTTACTTCATCTTGCCTCATCTTGCTTGATCTTGCTGCATCTTCTCTCATCTCGCTTCATCTTACCTAATCATGCTTCATCTTGCCTCAATTTCCGTCATCTTGGCTCATCTTGCTTCATCTTGCCTCATCTTGCTTCATCTTGTCTTATCTTGCCTCATCTTGCCTGATCTTGCTTCATCTTACCTCAGCTTGCCTCATCTTCCTTCATCTTGCCTTATCTTGCTTCATCTTGTCTCATCTTTCCTCATCATACCTCATCTTGTCTCATCTTGCCTCATCTTGCTTCATCTTGCTTCATCTTGCTTTATCTTTTGTCATCTTGCTTCATCTTGCTGAATCTTCCCTCATCTTGCTTCATCGGACTGCATCTTGCTTCATCTTACCCAGTCTTGCCTCATCTTACCTCATCTTAGTTCATCTTGCTTCATCTTGCCTTGTCTTGCCTCATCTTCCCTCATCTTGCCTCATCTTCCTTCATCTTGTCTCATCTTGTCTCATCTTTCCTCATCTTACCTAATCTTGCCTCATCTTGCTTCATATTGCCTCATCTTGCTTCATCTTGCTTTATCTTTCGTCATCTTGCTTCATCTTGCCTCATATTGCCTCATGTTGCCTCATCTTGCCTCATCTTTTCTCATCTTGCTTCATCTTGCAGCATTTTCCCTAATCTTGCCTCATCTTGCCATATCTTGCCTCACCTTACCTCATCTTAGTTCATCTTACTTCATCTTGCCGCATCTTGCTGCATCTTGCCTCATCTTGTCCCATCTTTCCTCATCTTGCTTCATCTTGCCGGATCTTGCTTCATCTGGCTTCATCTTGCTTCATCTTACTTCATCTTGCTTTATCTTACCTCATCTTGCTACATCTTGCCTCATCTTGCTTCATCTTACTTTATCTTGCTGTATCTTGCTTCATCTTGCCTCATCTTGCTTCATCTTACTTTATCTTGCCGCATCTAGCTTCATTTTGCCTCATCTTGCCTCATCTTGCCTCGTCTTGCTTCATCTTGTCTCATCTTGTCTCATATTTCCTCATCTTGCCTCATCTTGCCTCATTTTGCTTCATCTTGTCTTATCTTGCCTCATCCTGCCTAATCTTGCTTCATCTTTCCTCATCCTGCTTCATCTTTCCTCATCTTGCCTCATCTTCCTTCATCTTGCCTCATCTTGCTTCATCTTGTCTCATCTTTCCTCATCTTACCTCATCTTGTCTCATCTTGCCTCATCTTGTCCCATCTTTCCTCATCTTGCTTCATCTTGCCGCATCTTGCTTCATCTTGCTTCATCTTGCTTCATCTTGCTTCATCTTGCTTTATCTTGCCTCATCTTGCTGCATCTTGCCTCATCTTGCTTCATCTTACTTTATCTTGCTGTATCTTGCTTCATCTTGCCTCATCTTGCCTCATCTTGCTTCATCTTGTCTCATCTTGTCTCATCTTGCCTCATCTTGCTTCATCCTTCCTCATCTTACCTAATCTTGCCTCATCTTGCTTCATATTGCCTCATCTTGTTTAATCTTGCTTTAATTTTTCCCCATCTTGCTTCATCTTTCCTCATCTTGCTTCATCTTACCTCATCTTAGTTCATCTTGCTTCATATTGCCTCGTCTTGCCTCATCCTGCCGCATCTTCCTTCATGTTGCCTTGTCTTGTTTCATCTTACCTCATCTTGCTTCATCTTACTTCATCTTGCTGCATCTTGCTGCATCTTGCTTCATCTTGCTTCATCTTGCCTCATATTGTCTCATCTTGCCTCATCTTGTCCCATCTTTCCTCATCTTGCTTCATCTTGCCGCATCTTGCTTCATCTTGCTTCATCTTGCTTCATCTTGCTTCATCTTGCTTTATCTTACCTCATCTTGCTGCATCTTGCCTCATCTTGCTTCATCTTGCCTCATCTTGCCTCATCTTGCTTCATCTTGTCTCATCTTGTCTCATCTTGCCTCATCTTGCTTCATCCTTCCCCATCTTACCTAATCTTGCCTCATCTGGCTTCATATTGCCTCATCTTGCTTCATCTTGTCTCATCTTCCTCCTCTTGCCGCATCTTGCTTCATCTTACTTCATCTTGCCTCATCTTGCTTGATCTTGCTGCATCTTCTCTCATCTCGCTTCATCTTACCTAATCATGCTTCATCTTGCCTCAATTTCCGTCATCTTGGCTCATCTTGCTTCATCTTGCCTCATCTTGCTTCATCTTGTCTTATCTTGCCTCATCTTGCCTGATCTTGCTTCATCTTACCTCAGCTTGCCTCATCTTCCTTCATCTTGCCTTATCTTGCTTCATCTTGTCTCATCTTTCCTCATCATACCTCATCTTGTCTCATCTTGCCTCATCTTGCTTCATCTTGCTTCATCTTGCTTTATCTTTTGTCATCTTGCTTCATCTTGCTGAATCTTCCCTCATCTTGCTTCATCGGACTGCATCTTGCTTCATCTTACCCAGTCTTGCCTCATCTTACCTCATCTTAGTTCATCTTGCTTCATCTTGCCTTGTCTTGCCTCATCTTCCCTCATCTTGCCTCATCTTCCTTCATCTTGTCTCATCTTGTCTCATCTTTCCTCATCTTACCTAATCTTGCCTCATCTTGCTTCATATTGCCTCATCTTGCTTCATCTTGCTTTATCTTTCGTCATCTTGCTTCATCTTGCCTCATATTGCCTCATGTTGCCTCATCTTGCCTCATCTTTTCTCATCTTGCTTCATCTTGCAGCATTTTCCCTAATCTTGCCTCATCTTGCCATATCTTGCCTCACCTTACCTCATCTTAGTTCATCTTACTTCATCTTGCCGCATCTTGCTGCATCTTGCCTCATCTTGTCCCATCTTTCCTCATCTTGCTTCATCTTGCCGGATCTTGCTTCATCTGAACAGGAGTGAACCTCACTGACCAAGCTAAGTGTGATGGTGGGACATCAAACTTCACCACCAACAATAGGTAACCTGTCACCTGTAGCACTACACTGGGGGATCAACGTCTTTCATGGGGGCCTGAATGTAAGAACCCCTATTTAGCCTATTTCTTGGAAATACCCAGAGGTGTACTCTCCTACTTCAGTAACCCATTTCTGTCCTTCCAGCTTTGCCAACTCCAATAACTACTGAGTCACCATCAATGTGTTGCCTCATGCATCCTCTGCAGTTGGTCCTGCTCTGGTCCTGCCCATCTGTGCTGTAATGAGGACAGGATCACTAAAGACCTTGTGTGTTGGACTCCCTCTCCAACTAGCAGAGCAGGTGTTGAAGGAACTGCCTCACTGCACTCAACTCAGGGAGTTGGAGTTGGAGTTGAAGTTGGATTTGTCCTGGTCAGACAAGGTGAGACATGTCACTTTGTATCCAATACATCAACAGTATAAACTCCTACTGTACATCTGCACATGTAGTAAGGTTGGGAGGCTCTGCATGTACGCCAACAAGGGCAGTTGTGTAAGGGACTGCCTCACTGCACTCAACTCAGGGAGTTTGAGTTGGAGTAGTTGACCCAGTTAGACATGCAGGTTGTGCTTTAGACATGTCACTTGTTGTATATGCAGTGTCTCTGGAGGAGTGTTTGTGTTGATCTAGCTGCTAGCCACTACTTTGTCATCTCACGCACCACACGAAATGACAAAGTAGGGGCTAGCAGCTATAGACTATGTTTGTGTGTGAAATGCACACACCACACACACTCACCAATGCTACAATGGCTATTTATTTCACAGTCTGATCTGTAGTTTGTGTCACATGACATGCATGTGACCCCATCTTCTTTACAGGTTGGCACCCTCCCGTCAGCTATTGAAGCTGCTCTCTCAAAGTGCACCACACTGGAGAAACTGACAGTGAAGGGACCGTATGGAAGTGTCCTTCCCTCTTCTGTCACTGCTGCCCTGCTTAAAGCAGTGAGTACTGTCCAGTTCTTGAAGGAAGTGTCAATGGGCAGGTGTGACTATGGTATGCAGTGTGTGTGTGTGTGTGTGTGTGTGTGTGTGTGTGTGTGTGTGTGTGTGTGTGTGTGTGTGTGTGTGTGTGTGTGTGTGTGTGTGTGTGTGTGTGTGTGTGTGTGTGTGTGTGTGTCATGCAGTGTTTCCCCTAAAGAAGGGTACCAGGTTCTGCGCTGCCACGTAAGTACTGAAAATTTCTGAGTTACAAAAATAGCTTATTCTCATCTTCAGGGTAACTACTGTATGTATATTCTACTAAGCTTATGCCACTGCCATAGTGTACTTACCTGTAAACTTTAAAGCACTTTTGAAAACAACTAATTCTTATTCAGTTTTAAAGAATGGAGCATGTGGTCATTTTGAGCTACGTAAGAGAGGGCAGCATGTAATCACCATGTGACAAAATGGCAGACATGTACAAACATTTTGTTCCCCCCCATTATTCCTTTTCTGTGTGTGTGTGCGTGTGTATGTGCATGCGTGCATGCAACATTCTGTTCCCCCCCCCCCCCCCCCTTTATTCCTTTTCTGAACATGCATGGATGTGTGTGTGTGCATGTTTCATGTGTAGAGTATGTAACAGTACCGGTGTTAATTGCTATGCATGTGTGTGAATGTGACAACATTTGACAGTGCAGTATGTTTTGTATTAGGTCCACAGCTTGCAATGTGTAGTTCAGCTCTGCACCTTGTGTCTCCCTCCACGACCACTTGTCTCCCTCCCCTGCAGATGGTGTTGGTGAGGAAGTGGAGACATTTGCCAGTTACCTAAAGACAAGCAACTTGAGGAAACTGGAGTTGACTCTGTGCCTCAACCTATCCCCTGTGCACATTGCAACCATCCTCAATGGTCTCAATGGGAACAACAGCCTTGAAGAGCTGGTAGTCACACCATCATACTTTACTGTGAGTCATGTCTGGTAATGTGATTCCCATGTGTGTACTAGAAGGGATGGTAGTGACACCAAGCCCACAGGTCAGTTCTGAGTGTGTTGTCTGTTTGTCACATAACACCATGTGAACTGGTTTCTTCCATCAGTAAACTACACACACTTTGAAACCATCTCCATTCACTTGACTACCCATAACAGGTGATGGCCCCTTCCTCTCACTCGGGAGAGCCCCCATGATGTTGTACATCTGTCTTGTTCATACAGTTCCTCTTTGCAGTTTGCAGTTCTCACTTGTCTACAGTTTTGTATTCTTTGTAGTTTGTAGAGAGAACTTCTCATTACACTAGTATTCCATGTATTGTCCAGAGTACTTGTTTCTACTACTGTGAATGGTGTTCTCACTATGGGCTCAACTGATGAAGCCATGCAAGACCTGTAGTTTAACTCTTCTGTCCCCCGGCCTATTAGCTTGCCTTGCTTATGTCAATGTGTGTCCATTGTCCTTACCTGTACACCTCCCCTATACCTCATGTCCTCCATAGCTCCATTTCATGTGTGTCTTTGTGTCAAGTCTGAGACTGCTGCAGTGTTAGTTGTCACACAGCACGCCTTAACCTCTTGCAGGATGACGAGGTGATGGGGGAGGATGTGTCAGACCCTGACATGCTGAAGGCAGTTCAAACAGCAGTCAAGGTGAACAAGTCAGTAAAGAGGATCAGGATTGGGGGCAGACAGTTGAGGTGGACCAATGTGGCCACTGCTATCATTGAAGGAGCAGCACATAACACAACATTGATGGAGGTGGAGCGGATGACACCAGAGGACCATCCTCCTCCCCAGGAGATGGTTGACAAAACAAGACAAGCAAATCCAAAACTACGACTGGTTGTTAAGGCTGGTGAGTAAACATCACATGACATCACATGACATCACATGACATCACATGACACTAGTACACTCCCCTACATGTTGTGTGTCTCATGTCCCAAGTTGTGTCTGAGTGGTGTGTGGTTGTCTGTTGGTACAAGTGTGTCACAGTGAGGTGTTGTGAGCAAGTGCTGCACTGGAGGAGGGACCCGTCCCCCTCACTAAAGAGGGGGTTCCCCTCACAACACCCACCCAGTAGTGTCAGTGAGTGATAGTGTGGATTGGCCTCATACCCTTTTGTGTACATGTGAAGGAAGGTCTGGTACGTGCATACTGCTTGCACTGTGTGGCATTCACAATCCCACAGAAAACAGTGGAGCCTCTGCACATGTGCACACAGTAGGTACCAGGCTGTCCTTCCCGCCCCCACACAATTAACAGTGCACAGGAATGAGGCTAGTGATGAATGTGTGGTAGTGGGCATGCAAGTGATCAGGAGGGAGTGATTGAGGGCAAGACTGACGTGGTGCTAGGGTGTCAGGTGACATGTCACGTGTGTGTACTGTGAGTGACAGTCACTTGTCACTGTTTGTATGCAGGGTCCTTGTCCCTCAACTACTTGTAGCCTCCCAAGACACCCCCTGTGCTGGTCACATGACCCAGACAGAGGTAGTGGGTGCACACATTGATCCATTTGTCATGTGTCCTCCCATTTCATGTCCTTACCCACAACATGTCTCTCCACTCCACAGGACTCCACTCTCCTCTCATGTCTGCACAACAAACTGAAAGATATTTACACCATAGTGTTATGTTCATAGTATGCAATCATCAATCATGGGTTGAATTGTACGTCTCATGGTCATTGCAGTTGCATATCTGATTGTGCATGCACACATGGCCATACATATGCATCAAACGTGCAGGCCCTGCAGCTCACAACCTGAGAAAATTCGGAACTCATAAATCAATCTTTAATTTGTGTACGTCGAGCGGTAGTCCGCCATCTTGTAACCGGAAACCCCCTTAGGGTACGTGTCCTGAGAAGACCACCCCAACAAAGTTCATCTCGCCTCAACTGGAGGACATGGCGGAGCAGATCGGACTGGCCTACTCTCAACGGACGTATGACAGCGCTAGGAAGGCGAGGATAACGTCAGAGAACTTCTATGACAACCTTCTTGTTCACTATCGCGACAGGAGTGGCTAACAGGTGAGTCTCTCCTTACTTCAGTACGGTCTACAGTGCGTTACGTCACACGCGTACGTGTGTGCTTTGTGGAGTGTGTAAGGGAAGGACGGTCTCGGAGAAAACTGGCTCAGACGCGATTTCTGGTTAATGTGGCGTTTTACTGTAGCGTCAGTTAACGTTATTCCCTATTTCTGTCCTTCCCGCCCCTCTTGTGCTCACGTGTGTACACACACTCTTCTGGTGTGGCCTTGAGTTGTGAAAGGAGCTGTGACTGACTTTGAAGAATAATGAAGTAATCTACTGCCGCAGTGTGTGTGTGTGTGTGTGTGTGTGTGTGTGTGTGTGTGTGTGTGTGTGTGTGTGTGTGTGTGTGTGTGTGTGTGTGTGTGTGCATGTGTGCACACATGCGCTTGCAGATGTCCTGACAATGTGTCCGTCCATTCAACTGTCACCTTAGACACTCCACTCTGCACCTGATGCCATGGGTGTGTGGTATGGAGTGTCTACACATGCTGTCACACACATCTTACTGGTAATGTCTCTGACAAGCAAGTGTACAACATTGTTCTACAGTCTCTGGTTCACATACTTCCAATCCCTTAAGGGGAGAGGAGGGGGAGGGGAGGGGAGGGGAGGGGCTGTACTGTTTGAAATAAGTTGAAATATTGCATGCAGTGATATGGCTGCTGTGATAGTTTCAAGATGAATGGATGAGGTGACGGGAAATGGTCTTGTGAACAGAACAGGAAATGTAGATTACATTCACCTATGTATAATTATGCATGCACTCTGCCCCTCCCCTTTCCACACCCACACTCAATGCCCCTCCCCCTTCACACCCTCACTGCTCTTCCCCCTGCCACACTCACATTCACTGCCCCACCCCTTCCACACCCACAGATGGAAGAAGCTGGAGCACACAATGGAGGAGATGGACCTCCCAGATGAAGAGGTCAGTCTGCAGTTGTGTCTTCACCAATTCCTTGTCTCCATCACACACTGCCCACATCCCTTGCTGTCCCCTCCCTCCTGGTCTCATCCTACATGCACTCCCACACACTCCTTCATTGCCAACATCCATTCCATCTCTCCTTCCCCCTCCCCTCCCCTCCCCTCCCCTCCCCCTCCCCCACAGCGAGAGGAGAGGAGGGTACAGCATGCTCAGAAGGAGACACAGTTCCTCAGATTGAGGCACTCTCGTCTTGGCAAAGATGACTTCAAATCCCTCAAGGTCATTGGCCGAGGTGCCTTTGGAGAGGTCAGACTGGTGCAGAAACACGACACTTGACACGTGTATGCAATGAAGATACTACGCAAGACAGACATGGTCCAGAGGGACCAGATAGCTCACGCAAAGGCTGAGAGGGACATCTTGGTGGAGGCGGACAACTCCTGGGTGGTCAAGATGTACTACTCATTTCAAGACAACACTAATCTGTACCTCATTATGGAGTTCCTACCTGGAGGTGAGTGGAGGGCGGGGCAGACACACCCACCCCATGCCATTGGTGTTGGCTAAGTGAGTTCATCCTTTGTCCACACTTGGTCACATGTACACACTTAATACTGTTGATGTGTTTGAGGTGCCTCCAACGTTTGAGTATAATGGACTCAGTGTAGTTCGGTAACATGACTGACTCTCCTCCTCTCCCCTCCCTCCCTCTCTCCTTCACATCATTGTCTTCCCATCCCCTCCACTTCCCCTCACCTCCCTCTCCCCCTCCTATTCCTCTACTGCACTGGACTGAAGATGGCTCTCCGAACAGACTCCTACAAGGACTTCAAGAGCATTGACCCCAGTGAGTGTGGGAGTGTGTGTGTGTGTGTGTGTGTGTGTGTGTGTGTGTGTGTGTGTGTGTGTGTGTGTGTGTGTGTGTATACTTATGTCAGAGGTGAATGTGCTGTGCTGTATGGAGAGTATTGACTGCAGTGAATGGATACAGCACCACATTTGGGACATTCCACAAAGTGTATGGAGAGTATTGTGCGCGTGTGTGTGTGTGCGCGCGCTTGTGTGTTCATGTGTGGTCGTGTGTGTGTACATGTGTGTGTGTGGGTGTATTTGTATGTGTGTAGCTATGTGTCAGTGTGTGACTGTGTTTGTGTGTGTCCACCCTATGCCTCTATCTGTGCAGTACAAGTGTGGTGTACACATCTATATTTAGTACTCTGTCACACACTGTCCACCAAGCTACCCTGGTTGAGTGTTGTTTCCCCTATCCTCTCTCTCTGCAATCTGCAGTGTCTATGCAACTGTCCATGCCAAGGACAAACAGTATGACTTGTGTTTGTTTGAGAGAGCAAATAACTTATGGAGATCTGTATTATACCGTGCCACAGGCTCATCAAACTGATGTAAAGGACGTTATTTATTGCAGTGTGTGTTTCTGACATGGCCTGTTTTAGCTGTTGTATCTCGTTATGTGAAGTGTTGAGGGAAATGTTTTTATGTTTTACTACATCTGTAATGTGTCAATTGTATATGACTTGTGGACAGTCTGATTCATTGTGACTATTGGCAGTAATAAAAGTTAAGAAATAAGCGAGATACACCAATTGATTATACGGAGAAAACCGGAGACTCAGAATGGATGATGTGACTAGTTAAAATGGCGGCTAAAGGCGAAGGAGAGGCTTTCAGTGAAAGAGCCAATTTGAGGCAGCAAGTGGCAGCCAGCTTTCCGCTCGACGCTCTATTGCCTGCACTGCACGTGGGTAATGTCCTTACCGACTTTGAGTTTGCACAGCTCCTCCCAACACCGCGATCTACCGTGGTGGACAGGAATCACAGGTTCCTCGACTATCTCGACAAGAACCCGTCAGCCGCCAGTCTTACGTTCTCTATCCTCGCACGTCCTGAGCACCTATTCTATCGACACTTCGAGGAGATACTGCGAGAGCTTTTTGACGTAGAGGAACAAGAAAATGGGACTGGCGGAGTTCCCAGTGCCAAGCGTTTGAAGCTGCAACGGGAAAGTTTACTCGTCAGTGGCGCTAGAGAGGTGAGCACACTATGATCACCTAACACACGACCGGTGCAGCGCTCGGTGATCGGTTTGGTGTTGAATAAACTGTTGGTACTGTAGCTAGTGGATGCATGGGAGGGTATTTAGTTATACTACCAGTCCTACAGTTGCCCACTTTGTATGTACTGTGTATGCACACGGTAGCTGTTGTGGGTATTTAGGGGTTGTCTTGGTGACACAGATCGTCACTTTGTTTCGTTGTCTTCACTTTGATAGGAAACATTTATGTTGGAACAGACGAGCTTGCAGTGCTCAGAACACCTGCAGACTGACCAGACTGTGGCACTAGGACAACAAGCAGTGCAAGGACAACAAGCGGCGCAAAGACAACAAGCGGTGCAAGGACAACAAGCAACACAAAGTTCTATCTCTCCAGATCAAGCAGTGGATCAGCACGCTGGAGCAGGAGGTATGTTTAGCACACACATCATTGCACTGCATGATGGTGGATCTTGTATGAGTTTACTTACAGTATACACCTCATACGTATGTGTGTGTTCTGAGTGGATGATATGAAATGGCAGCACATGAGGAAATGCGTGGCACATGTCCACAACTGGTCCTGTACGTATGTTTAGAGTGCATGTTGTGTTGAGAGAAGTGACTGGTGGTACTCTTGCTCTCCTGCTCTGTGCCCTTGTCTTCTCAACTGTTACAGCTCATCCCATGAGTCCATGGAACATAGATGCGCTGGTCTCCCTGCAAGGGGACCTCAAGCTGAGGGTATTAATGAGCACAGGACTGAGTAATAATTTACAGAAGGCGGCTGGTGGGTTTATGAGTGCAACAGAGGAACAACAAGGGAAAGAACAGCATGGTGACTCCAAACAGATGGGCAAACTCATTGAAATACTAAAAGGAAAGCAAGACAAGGACTTCATCACTTTCTTGGAGATGTTGCGAAGTGCCAACTATGGAGTGTGGGCGGATGAGCTGGAGAGAAAGGCAAAAGAGTTCAAAAAAGTGATAAGTGAGTGTGTTCGGTCAATTTGTATTGTTTGTTGGGAAAATGTTTTAGTCCATCAAATCCTCCCGTCAGTCATTTTCAGACAACTTTAACCTTAACTTGGGGTACTAAGTGAGGTGGAGTCGTGTTAACTGCTAGCAAACACCTCAGCCCCGTGCACCCACACTGGTGTGCATGTGTACAAACATGATGGTCTCTGTCACTTGTCCTGCATGGATCTGTGACCTTTGTATGTGTCCGCTCAATGGTGAACTAACTGTTGTACACACATGCATGCATGTGGTGGAGCTGAGGGGATACCCCTATTGTGGCCATACCTTGACTCTCCCTAATCTCACAGTAGGATCTATGGTCTCACGTAGCCAGACTGCATTCTCCCCTACAGTATGTCAACAGCCTATTCCACTCTATTTTGTACTTGGAGTGAAGCTAATTAGTTCCTTCTGCCAACTGAAACATGTATGAACATATTAATTGTTCCACTAACAGTAAACGACTTTGCGCACACTTTAGTAGGACTGAAATGGCATGGTTCTGGGCGTGTTCCCTTGTGTGTCCATGGTGCTGCCACAGCTAGATGTCTCCCATGCATGTTGCTGTGCACTTCAATGTTGTCATCAGTGGAGATGATTATTTTGTACCAGGAGTCCACTCATCTGCCATGTGTCCTCTGTCTTCCATAGGTTTTCCATGCACTAGTAGGACATTCACTACTAGCCTATCCTAAGAGCCAAGTACATGTCAATTGTCTCTTATGTGTTGGCCTGAGCACTCTGTATCTTTCTCAGTTACAATGCGTTAGTTGTTGTGAGTATTGCCACCACGTTGTGGTGGATCCAAACAAAATGGTATGGGCTGCTCACCAGACCCTACTCCTGCCAAGGAATGATGTCAGCATATAAAAATGGAGGCAGGAATAGCTGCCGGCTGTTTGAGCCTCGAACTAGACTATCTCAACTTTTCACTCTGTAGTGAATGGAAGAGGAAGTGATGGAGGGCCAGCCTCATCAACAACTGGAGATAAGCAAGAGGTGAGCCTACTGAAGCATGAGGCATAGTAGAGTGTGGTGTATCCTCTTCATTGTCTTGACACTAGTGAGCAAGTATCACTGTGATGTTGCTGTGACTGCAGCCTTAGGGATAAAATACAGGAAATGCTCTCAGTTGATTTGACATGTCAGGATGACCTTAGCTTCCTGAATGTTCACCTTGCATAGAGTAGCCATTTTGATGATGGAGCACTCCTTTAGTAGGGAGCAGTGATCAAGTGCTGCTGAAGTCTCTTTCAGTCCTTTCATGTCTCCACTTAGCCACAAAGGTTTTCTTTACATTGCAGTACAGCTTGTGATCCCTCCTTCATGAATTTCTGTAGTGTGTCATGTTTCTGGGGAGTTGTCCAGAGTGAATCCTTATATAGTGTTCCAATTGGTGTGTACATGTTTGTGGCTGTGCATGCATTGCATGTTCATGTGTTTGGACACCATCTGGCTGTGTCTGGTTGACATGTCTTTGTACCTCACTGTGTTGCAGTCCCTCCGTGCCAAGCTGGGCCCCTTCTACTCAAAGGAGTGTGTCCAAGACAACCCTCTGCTGGCCTCTTCTACAATGCAGTATGTCAACCTAAATATGGTGCAACCAACACAGCGACGCCCGGTAGCAGGGAAGGTTAATGAGGCCGTATCAGTGCACCTGGCCAGGGGAGGCGTTGGACAGGTGCCTTACGAGAAGGTGCCACTCGACTACAAACACATCCTCTCCTTCTCCCCTCCTGCTGGTATCTCCAGACAGCGGGTGCTCATCGAGGGTGTACCGGGTAGTGGCAAGAGCACTCTCGTCCAGCGAATGTGCCACGATTGGTCGGTTGGCCGTTTTGCACAGGACTACAAAGTAGTCATCCAAGTCACCCTGAGGAGTCTCCCCAAGGACCAGAAGCTGAGCCTGGAAGACCTCATCTTCACATCTGTCGGGGATGCAGCTAACGTTCAAGTGGTCACTGACTTCGTTACTGCACACCAAGGACAAGGGGTCCTGTTCATATTTGACGGCTTTGATGAGCTGTCAGAAGAAATGCGTGAGAAGTCTCCTGTTTGCGACATCATCACTGGCCATCTTGCCCCTCACTCATCATTCATGGTCACCACTCGCCCCATTGCTGCAGAGAGCCTCTATCACTGTGTGGACAGGAGGGTTGAGATCAGTGGATTCGGATGTGAAGAAGTGGAGAAATTCATCAGAGAGTACTTTGCCTCCAACCCATCAGCAGGAGAGAAGCTCCTGTTGACCCTCTATGATCGCCCTCACATCATGAACCTCTGCTTCACCCCACTCCTCTTGCTTATGGTATGCTACGTAACATCCCTCGGTGACGACTCTCCAGAACTCCTGTCACTGCACCAGTTGTTTGAGTGTGTCATCATCCACACCATCAACCACAACCTGAAGCGAATGGGCAAGAAGGAACGTGCTGACAGTCTCCAAGATGTAATGCGGCTCTTTCCCAGTTTCAACAGATTCATCCAATTGGCACAGGAGGGAATCGAAAAGGACACCATCATTTTCTCCGACCTCGACTTTGAAGTGGACAGTGTCTTCTATGGCTTGTTCAACTGCGTTAAAGCACAGAATCGGTTCGGGGTGATCTCTTGCACGTGGCACTTCCTGCACCTCACCCTGCAGGAGTTCATGGCGGCCCTCGCTGTGACCAAGAAGACACCAGAGGAGCAGGTCACCTTCTGGAGACGACACCTCACCTTGAGGTACAACAAGGAGGGGGACTTTGTTCTGGCAGATGACAGGAACAGGACTATGTTCCTGTTCTTCAGCGGGCTGAGTGGTCTCAGCACCCCGGGCATGCAGAGGATGCTACTGGAGACACTCAACACAGTAGTGAAGCCCAGCATTAGGGATGGTACCCCACTTCCTGCACTGTGTGAAGTCGTAGCTGAGAGTGGCAATGAACAGTTGGCTCAGTCCATCCTGTCCCCATGTGGACCGACAGTGGAGATTGATGAGGACTACCTCGAGGGTGTTGGCATAGCGTGGTGTGTCGCTCAGCACTGCAAGCAGGTGGAAGGGGCTGGAATCAGGGTTGGAAGGAGGGTTGTCCTCTCATTGGCTATCACTAGCTTTATCTCTCAGCTGGGAGATGTCTCCACACTAACAAGAGTGGAGCTGCCACATATGAAGGTTGTTGATGGTAAGTTATCCCAAGGGCAGTTGAACCCATTTACAACTGAGGACTGCTTGACTGTAAAGTGTTAAGATTGAGAAGGACACTTAATAGTTGGAATAATCTTATTCTTACTTCCCAATGATGCTCTTTTGGTAGTGCTCTGATTACTATACTCAACCACTGAGGTCCAGTACAAGTCTGTTGTTTGTAGCTGTTTAAGAAGAAGGTTGACACAACAGATGGTTACACTGTACACACTGAATGGCTGTCAGTTTTACTGAGGAACCTCCAGCTTGCAATGCCACTTTGTATTTGGATTTGAATTGGGAATGGGAAGTATAGACACGTACTGTGTGTGATTATGAGTAACAGACGTGTGTCCATGGTCCCCACATGGATGTTGTGCAATCTGTATACGTATGCACCTTACCTTCCAAAATTGTGTGGAAATCTTTTCATGACTTTTTATACTTGTACTTTCTCCAGATCTGTCAACTGTTAGGGAATTTCTACTGAAGCAAACACAACTCAAGTGCTTGACATTTGAAGGACTTGGAGAACACACCAAGGATACGTTTGACACAGTGAAGGTATTGAAATGTTACAGTGGAATATCAACTTGATTTGGCCATGTCTCAAAGTGTCCCATGTCAACTGCCCCTAACCTGTGCAGTGTGGGTGGAGTCTGTACTTGATGAGGCGTACCAGTAGTAGAAGTGTGTCAGTTGTGTGTTTAGACTACAAAGTGTGCACATTCCACCATTTGAGCAATGTGTGCATGTGAGTGCCCCTTTACTTTGTTGTTTGTGTAGGATGTGCTAACACACCACAAGGACTCACTGGAGGAAGTGACACTACATGGGGACCGGAGAGGTGTGTTGTGAGTAGCATGTGTCACACCATGCACAGTGGGTATCCATGGACACTGTTCCACTCAAAGAGAAAATGAAGTGTGTTGTGAAGAGGGTGTTTGCAGTACAAAAGTATTCCATGTAACATCTCTCATTACCATGGTAACCATGTTTTTCTATACTTGAACTAGCAGATGGTTGCAGAACTATATTGGTGATATACAGAACTATAATGAATGACTACTGTCCACTGGTCTTCACTCCTGCTTGTGCATGGCTGATGTGTGTTGGAATTCACTCAGTTTGTTCTCATACCACCTTCCAGGACGACCTCCCCTTGACCCTTTGGTGGAGTCCCTTGTGACCTGTCAGAGATTGACTTCTTTGGAGCTGGACTATATCACCCTGTCCCTTCAGAGTTGCATCACATTAGTGAAGGGGTTGCACAATCTGAGGGCACTCGGACTGGAGAGGATGTCTTTGTCAGATGAAGTGAGTGACTGAGTTTGAGCTGCATGAATTGTAGACAATCAGTTGCAGTGTTTGAAGTGTTTGCATGTCATGCAATTCTATTGTCTTCCCTTACAGTCACTCACTGCCTCAGATGTCCACCTCATTACATCATCAGTGGAACACCACCCCAGTCTGAGGGAGCTGACTGTTAGAGGGTGCAGTGAGTCCCTTGTCAAGGGAGCTGTGGAGGGGATGGCAAGGAGACATGGTGTGGATAAATTGGTTGTTGCTTCCTTCAATGAGGACGGTGAGTATCTTTAATACATTGTCATTCCATTGTATCCATGGCACACAGACAGTCTGTTCTAAATCATGCCCCCCCAAGCATGTTTCATTGTTATGTGTACCTCGTCTGTCCCTTGCTGACCTCTCTAGTCAGAAGGAAGAAATGACAGCTGAGTCAGTTTTGGAGGTTTAGTCATATTCCATGTGCCTTTTCCAAATGGTGCCCCCCTAAGTGGTTAGCCAATAGTTGTCCAGTGTCATAAGATCTTGTCACTCCTTTGGTACCCCCTTGCATGCATAGCAACACATGACCAAGCTAAGTGTGATTGTGGGACATCAAACTTCACCACCAACAATAGCTAACCTGTCACCTGTAGCACTACACTGGGGGATCAACGCCTTTCATGGGGGCCTGAATGTATGAACCCCTATTTAGCCTATTTCTTGGAAATACCCAGAGGTGTACTCTCCTACTTCAGTAACCCATTTCCGTCCTTCCAGCTTTGCCAACTCCAATAACTACTGAGTCACCATCAATGTGTTGCCTCATGCATCCTCTGCAGTTGGTCCTGCTCTGGTCCTGCCCATCTGTGCTGTAATGAGGACAGGATCACTAAAGACCTTGTGTGTTGGACTCCCTTCGCAACTAGCAGAGCAGGTGTTGAAGGAACTGCCTCACTGCACTCAACTCAGGGAGTTGGAGTACTTGTTCAGGTCAGACAAGGTGAGACATGTCACTTTGTATCCAATACATCAACAGTATAAACTCCTACTGTACATCTGCACATGTAGTAAGGTTGGGAGGCTCTGCATGTACCCCAACAAGGGCAGTTGTGTAAGGGACTGCCTCACTGCACTCAACTCAGGGAGTTGGAGTTGGAGTTGGAGTAGTTGACACAGTTAGACATGCAGGTTGTGTTTTAGACATGTCACTTGTTGTATATGCAGTATCTCTGGAGGAGTGTTTGTGTTGATCTAGCTGCTAGCCACTACTTTGTCATCTCACGCACCACACGAAATGACGAAGTAGGGGCTAGCAGCTATAGACTATGTTTGTGTGTGAAATGCACACACCACACACTCACCTACGCTACAATGGCTATTTATTTCACAGTCTGATCTGTAGTTTGTGTCACATGACATGCATGTGACCCCATCTTCTTTACAGGTTGGCACCCTCCCATCAGCTATTGAAGCTGCTCTCTCAAAGGTCACCACACTGGAGAAACTGACAGTGGAGGGACCGTATATGAGGAGTGTCCTTCCCTCTTCTGTCACTGCTGCCCTATTTAGGGCAGTGAGTACTGTCAGGTCCTTGAAGGAAGTGTCAATGGGCTGGTGTGACTATGGTATGCAGTGTGTGTGTGTGTGTGTGTGTGTGTGTGTGTGTGTGTGGTGTGTGTGCGGTGTGTGGTGTTTGTGTTTGTGTGGTGTGTGTGTGTGTGTGCAGTGTGCAGTGTGTGTGTGTGTGTGTGTGTGTGTGTGTGTGTGTGTGTGCGGTGTGTAGTGTTTGTGTGTGTGTGTGGTGTGTGTGTATGTGTGTGTGTGTGTGTGTTTGTGCAGTGTGCAGTGTGTGTGTGTGTGTGTGTGTGTGTGTGTGTGTGTGTGCATGTGTGTGTGTGTATGTGTGTGTGTGTGTGTGTGTGCGTATGTGTGTGTGTGTGTGTGTGTGTGTGTGTGTGCGTGTGGTGTTTGTGTTTGTGCGTGTGTGTGTGTGCGTGTGTGCGTGTGTGTGGTGTGTATGTTTGTGCGTGCGTGTGTGTGTGTGTGTGTGTTGCTATGCATGTGTGTGAATGTGACAACATTTGACAGTGCAGTATGTTTTGTGTTAGGTCCACAGCTTGCAATGTGTAGTTCAGCTCTGTACCTTGTGTCTCCCTCCACGACCACTTGTCTCCCTCCACTGCAGATGGTGTTGATGAGGAAGTGGAGACATTTGCCAGTTACCTTAAGACAAGCAACTTGAGGAAACTGGAGTTGACTCTGTGCCTCAACCTATCCCCTGTGCACATTGCAACCATCCTCAATGGTCTCAATGGGAACAACAGCCTTGAAGAGCTGGTGCTCACATTTGATGATCCGGTGAGTCATGCCTTGTGTCTGTTCAGTGTGTGTACTAGAAGGGATGGTAGTGACACCAAGCCCACAGGTCAGTTCTGAGTGTGTTGTCTGTTTGTCACATAACACCATGTGAACTGGTTTCTTCCATCAGTAAACTACACACACTTTGAAACCATCTCCATTCACTTGACTACCCATAACAGGTGATGGCCCCTTCCTCTCACTCAGGAGAGCCCCCATGATGTTGTACATCTGTCTTGTTCATACAGTTCCTCTTTGCAGTTTGCAGTTTTCACTTGTCTACAGTTTTGTATTCTTTGTAGTTTGTAGAGAGAACTTCTCATTACACTAGTATTCCATGTATTGTCCAGAGTAGTTGTTTCTACTACTGTGAATGGTGTTCTCACTATGGGCTCAACTGGTGAAGCCATGCAAGACCTGTAGTTTAACTCTTCTGTCCCCCGGCCTATTAGCTTGCCTTGCTTATGTCAATGTGTGTCCATTGTCCTTACCTGTACACCTCCCCTATACCTCATGTCCTCCATAGCTCCATTTCATGTGTGTCTTTGTGTCAAGTCTGAGACTGCTGCAGTGTTAGTTGTCACACAGCACGGTCTCCTTAACCACATGCAGTGGGAGGAGGAGGAGGAGGAGATGTTGGGGGAGGATGTGTCAGACCCTGACATGCTGAAGGCAGTTCAAACAGCAGTCAGTGTGAACAGGTCAGTAAAGAGGATCAGGATTGATGACAGACTGTTGAGGTGGACCAATGTGGCCACTGCTATCATTGAAGGAGCAGCACATAACACAACATTGATGGAGGTGGAGCTGAAGACACCAAAGGACCCAAACCTTTCCCAGCTACAGAAAGTGGTTGATGAAACAAGACAAGCAAACCCAAAACTACGACTGGTTGTTTGGGCTGGTGAGTAAACATCACATGACATCACATGACACTAGTACACTTCCCCACATGTTGTGTGTCTCATGTCCCAAGTTGTGTCTGAGTGGTGTGTGGTGGTCTGTTGGTACAAGTGTGTCACAGTGAGGGCTAGTGAGCAAGTGCTGCACTGGAGGAGGGACCCGTCCCCCTCACTAAAGAGGGGGTTCCCCTCACAACACCCACCCAGTAGTGTCAGTGCAGGGGGGGTCGGTCAAGGTCACGTGTGTCCGCAAAATGGCCGACGCGGCTGCTCTTTACTGTGTATTTTACCTATACTAGCTAAGAGCAGACATATTTCCAGAAACACGTCGCATCGCTTGTTTCTTTGCTTCTGAGCACACAGTTGGACAAGGGCTATCAGAAAATGGACCCTTCCCCGCCCTTCCCCAGCATCTAGGTAGGTTTTGCGAGCATTTTCCAACACCGGTGTACGAGTGTTCGCTGATGCTGCTACGAGGCAGATGGGGCCTAATCTGGATTACTGAGCAAGTGCTCCTGTGGAAGTGACTCCTTAGAAGCTGGTAGCGAGTCCTCATTGATCACTTCAGGACTGCAAGACTGATAGGTTGACTGCTTCTGCAATGGGAGTGCAATCGGCAGCCACGTCTATGCAATCGTCTTAGTTCTGTGCACGATTTGTCACGTTTGATAGCAGGGATGCTAAAAATGGCTTGAGCGTGCTGGCAATCCTCAAGAAACGCTGTGATAACTTGCAAAACTAAATCGTGAAAGCGGTCAGACAATTAAGCCCAATCCATCGTATGACTCCTTGGCTACGTACGTACGGGTCATACCAGGGGCGTGAATGCAGTACAAGGCCCTGCCATGGCTCAGGGTATGCACATTCGGCCTTGGAGCACAGTCAGCTAACATATGGAGACGCAATTGGAATGTCAGGAATGCAATTATTGAGGTGCTGGTATTGCGCAATCCCAGGACCTTGTCCGACCCCCCCTGGTGTCAGTGAGTGGTAGTGTGGATTGGCCTCATACCCTTTTGTGTACATGTGAAGGAAGGTCTGGTACGTGCATACTGCTTGCACTGTGTGGCATTCACAATCCCACAGAAAACAGTGGAGCCTCTGCACATGTGCACACAGTAGGTACCAGGCTGTCCTTCCCACCCCCACACAATTACCAGTGCACAGGAATGAGGCTAGTGAGGAATGTGTGGTAGTGGGCATGCAAGTGATCAGGAGGGAGTGATTTAGGGCAAGAGTGACGTGGTGCTAGTGTGTCAGGTGACATGTCACATGTGTGTACTGTGAGTGACAGTCACTTGTCACATTTTACATGCAGGGTACCGCAACTACTTGTAGCCTCCCAAGACACACCCCCTGATCTGGTGAGTTGAGCAGTGTCCTGACCTCCTCTTGTCCCTGTGCTGGTCACATGACCCAGACAGAGGTAGTGGGTGCACACATTGATCCATTTGTCATGTGTCCTCCCATTTCATGTCCTTACCCACAACATGTCTCTCCACTCCACAGGACTCCAGTCTCCTCTCATGTCTGCACAACAAACTGAAAGATATTTACAACTAGTGTTATGTTCATAGTATAGTTAATTACACAATTACACAATTATAACTAGTTTATTGACATGTCTGTGTGTTGTAGCTAGCTAGGGTAGGCTGTAATGTATATGTTATATGCATATACACAGCAGCACACTTTGTATACACTTGAAGTTAATTTCAACTCATGGTCATTTGTACAGTTAGATTTTGCAAGCGAATGTTCGAATTCTTAATTAAAGTTTGTAAATAATGGAATCAGATAGTCGCGCATGTATATGGTCATCGAATCTGAGAAATCCGGAAATCAATCTTTAATTTGTGTACGTCGACCGGTAGTCCGCCATTTTCTAACCGGAAACCCCCTTAGGGTACGTGTCCCGAGAAGACCTCCCAACAAAGTTCATCTCGCCCCAACTGGAGGACATGGCGGAGCAGAACGGACTGGCCTACTCTCAAAGGACGTATGACAGCGCTAGGAAGGCGCGGATAACGTCAGAGAACTTCTACGACAACCTTCTTGTTCACTATCGCGACAGGAGTAACAGGTGAGTCTCCCCTTACTTCAGTACGGTCTTCAGTGCGTTACGTCACACGTGTGTGCTTTGTGGAGTGTGTAAGGGAAGGACGGTTTCGGAGAAAACTGGCTCAGACGCCATTTCTGGTTATTGTGGTGTCAGTTAACGTTATTCCCTATTTCTGTCCTCCCCGTCCCTCTTGTGCTCACGTGTGTACACACACACTCTTCTGGTGTGGCCTTGAGTTGTGAAAGGAGCTGTGACTGACTTTGAGGAATAATGCAGTAATCTACTGCCACAGTGTGTGTGTGTGTGTGTGTGTGTGTGTGTGTGCGTGTGCGTGTGCGTGTGCGTGTGTGTGGTGCATGTGTGTGGTGTGTGTGGTGTGTGTGTGTGTGTGTGTGTGTTGTGTGTGTGCGTGTGTGTGTGTGTGTGTGTGCGTGTGCGTGTGCATGTGTGTGGTGCATGTGTGTGGTGTGTGGTGTGTGTGTGTGTGTGTGTGTGTGTGTGTTGTGTGTGTGTGTGTGTGTGTGTGTGTGCGTGTGCGTGTGCATGTGTGTGTTGTGTGTGTGTGTGTGTGTTGTGTGTGTGTGTGTGTGTGTGTGTGCGTGTGCATGTGTGTGGTGTGTGTGTGTGTGTGTTGTGTGTGTGTGTGTGTGTGTGTGTGTGTGTGTGTGTGTGTGTGTGCGTGTGCATGTGTGTGGTGTGTGTGTGTGTGTGTGTGTGTGTAGTAGTGTTGTGTGTTGCTATGCATGTGTGTGAATGTGACAACATTTGACAGTGCAGATGTTTTGTGTTAGGTCCACAGCTTGCAATGTGTAGTTCAGCTCTGCACATTGTGTCTCCCTCCACGACCACTTGTCTCCCTCCCCTGCAGATGGTGTTGATGAGGGAGTGGAGACATTTGCCAGTTGCCTCAAGACAAGCAACTTGAGGAAACTGAAGTTGACTGAGTACCACAACCTATCCCCTGTGCACATTGCAACCATCCTCAATGGTCTCAATGGGAACAACAGCCTTGAAGAGCTGATAGTCGAGTCACACAGTCTGGTGAGTCATGTCTGTTAATGTGATTCCTGTGTGTGTACTAGAAGGGATGGTAGTGACACCAAGCCCACAGGTCAGTTCTGAGTGTGTTGTCTGTTTGTCACATAACACCATGTGAAGTGGTTTCTTCCATCAGTAAACTACACACACTTTGAAACCATCTCCATTAACTTGACTACCCATAACAGGTGATGGCCCCTTCCTCTCACTCGGGAGAGCCCCCATGATGTTGTACATCTGTCTTGTTCATACAGTTCCTCTTTGCAGCTTGCAGTTCTCACTTATCTACAGTTTTGTATTCTTTGTAGTTTGTAGAGAGAACTTCTCATTACACTAGTATTCCATGTATTGTCCAGAGTAGTTGTTTCTACTACTGTGAATGGTGTTCTCACTATGGGCTCAACTGATGGAGCCATGCAAGACCTGTAGTTTAACTCTTCTGTCCCCCGGCCTATTAGCTTGCCTTGCTTATGTCAGTGTGTGTCCATTGTCCTTACCTGTACACCTCCCCTATACCTCATGTCCTCCATAGCTCCATTTCATGTGTGTCTTTGTGTCAAGTCTGAGACTGCTGCAGTGTTAGTTGTCACACAGCACGGTCTCCTTAACCTCATGCAGGGGAGGAAGGTGGAGGGGGAGGATGTGTCAGACCCTGACATGCTGAAGGCAGTTCAAACAGCAGTCAGGGTGAACAGGTCAGTAAAGAGGATCAGGATTGTGGGGGAGTGTTTGAGGTGGACCAATGTGGCCACTGCTATCATTGAAGGAGCAGCACATAACACAACATTGATGGAGGTGGAGCTGGTGACACCAGAGGACCATCCTCCTCCCCAGGAGGTGATTGACAAAACAAGACAAGCAAACCCAAAACTACGACTGGTTGTTAGTGCTGGTGAGTAAACATCACATGACATCACATGACATCACATGACACTAGTACCCTCCCCTACATGTTGTGTGCCTCATGTCCCAAGTTGTGTCTGAGTGGTGTGTGGTGGTCTGTTGGTACAAGTGTGTCACAGTGAGGGCTTGTGAGCAAGTGCTGCACTGGAGGAGGGACCCGTCCCCCTCACTAAAGAGGGGGTTCCCCTCACAACACCCACCCAGTAGTGTCAGTGAGTGGTAGTGTGGATTGGCCTCATACCCTTTTGTGTACATGTGAAGGAAGGTCTGGTACGTGCATACTGCTTGCACTGTGTGGCATTCACAATCCCACAGAAAACAGTGGAGCCTCTGCACATGTGCACACAGTAGGTACCAGGCTGTCCTTCCCGCCCCCACACAATTACCAGTGCACAGGAATGAGGCTAGTGATGAATGTGTGGTAGTGGGCATGCAAGTGATCAGGAGGGAGTGATTTAGGGCAAGACTGACGTGGTGCTAGGGTGTCAGGTGACATGTCACATGTGTGTACTGTGAGTGACAGTCACTTGTACTATTTGTATGTAGGGTATGATTTCTTCAACCACAACTACTTGTAGCCTCCCAAGACACACCCCCTGACCTGGTGAGTTGAGCAGTGTCCTGACCTCCTCTTGTCCCTGTGCTGGTCACATGACCCAGACAGAGGTAGTGGGTGCACACATTGATCCATTTGTCATGTGTCCTCCCATTTCATGTCCTTACCCACAACATGTCTCTCCACTCCACAGGACTCCAGTCTCCTCTCATGTCTGCACAACAAACTGAAAGAACTAGTGTTTTGTTCATAGTATAATTAATTACACAATTACACAATTATAACTAGACTTTATTGACATGTCTGTGTGTTGTAGCTAGCTAGGGTAGGCTGTAATGTATATGTTATATGCATATACACAGCAGCACACTTTGTATACACTTGAAGTTAATTTCAACTTATGGTCATTTGTACAGTTAGATTTTGCAAGCGAATGTTCGAATTCTTAATTAAAGTTTGTGAATAATGGAATCAGATAGTCGCGCATGTATATGGTCATCGACCTGAGAAATCCGGAAATCAATCTTTAATTTCTGTACGTACGTACGTCCACCGGTAGTCCGCCATTTTCTAATTAACCGGAAACCGCCTTAGGGTACGTGTCCTGAGAAGACCTCCCCGCGACATTGTTGAGGATCAACTGACTTTAACGGACACGACGATTTTATGGTATAATGACGTCACCGGAAGCATTCTGTGACAATCCCAACATCTTTGGGCTAGCTTCGGTTGCCTCTTCAAGAACTTAGCTTTAGGCACACTCTATAACAACTTAGCTTTGGGCGCCCGCTATAACAACTTAGCTTTGGGCGCACGCTATAACAACTTAGCTTTGGGCGTACGCTATAACAACTTAGCCTTAGGCGCCCGCTATAACAACTTAGCCTTGGGAGCACGCTATAACAACTTAGGCTTGGGCGCCCGCTATAACAACTTAGCTTCGGGCCATCTGTAAAGTTAGCGTTAGGGTTATGTTTTGTGTTTGTTATAGAGTGTGCCCAAAGCTAGGTTGTTGAAGCAACCGAAGCTAGCCCAAAGATGTCGGGGTTGTCACAAAATGCTTCCGGTGACGTCATTATGCCATAATATACTCGTGTCCGTTAAAGTCAGTTGATCCGAATAATGAAGTAATCCACTGCCACAGTGTGTGCGTGCGTGTGTGTGTGTGTGTGTGTGTGTGTGTGTGTGTGTGTGTGTGTGTGTGTGTGTGTGTGTGTGTGTGTGTGTGTGTGTGTGTGTGTGTGTGTGTGTGTGTGTGTGTGTGTGCAGCCTATTCTGACAATGTGTCCATCCATTCACTTGTCACCTTAGACACTCCACTCTGCACCTGATGCCATGGGTGTGTGGTATGGAGTGTCTACGCATGCTGTCACACACATCTCACTGGTAATGTCTCTAACAAGCAAGTGTACAACATTGTTCTACAGTCTCTTGTTCACATACTCCCAATCTCTAAAGGGGAGGGGGAGGGGAGGGGGAGGGGAAGGGAGGGGGAGGGGAGGGGAGGGGAGGGGGAGGGGCTGTACTGTTTGCAATAAGTTGATATATTGAATGCATTGATATGGCTGCTGTGATAGTTACCCCATGCTCGATTGCACAACAGGGGTTATGCGTTTGGTTTGTGTGTCAGTTTGTTTGGCACACACTTTTTGGGCCATTTGTGAAATTAAGGCACTTTCAAGGCTCGTATAGATAGGTTTCGCAAAAAACAGCCTGTATACAATCGACGACTGCAACAACCACGCAAAAGCTATTAAAACGTCTCTTTCTAGTCTTTTGCAGACGATCCCTCCACTTCCTCGCCTCTGGGAGCTTACGGGACGGTCTAGCAAGCCAGACTAGACGGTCAGCAGCCATAATTATGCGGAAAGAGTTTGCAGACTGCCCACGTTCGTATATAGATAGAGACATAAATGATAATAATTTTATATAGCTAGGTCTACATAGTCTCCACATGCATCGGGTATGGTCTCTATGAGGCCTTGTATCAAGATGAATGGATGAGGTGACGTGAAGTGGTCTTGTGAACAGAACAGGAAATGTTGATTACATTCACCTATGTATAATTATGCATGCACTCTGCCCCTCCCCTTTCCACACCATACTCACTGCCCCTCCCCATTCTACAGCCACACTCAATGCCACTCCCCCTACTACACCCACATCCACTGCCCCACCCCCTTCCACACCCACAGATGGAAGAAGCTGGAGCACACAATGGAGGAGATGGACCTCCCAGATGAAGAGGTCAGTCTGCAGTTGTGTCTTCACCAATTCCTTGTCTCCATCACACACTGTCCACATCCCTTGCTGTCCCCTCCCTCCTGGTCTCTTCCTACATGCACTCTCACACACTCCTTCATTGCCAATATCCATTCCATCTCCCCCTCCCTCCCTTCCCCTCCCATCCCCTCCCCTCACCTTTCTCCCCCTCCCTCCTCCCCCTCCCCTCCCCCACAGCGAGAGGAGAGGAGGGTGCAGCATGCTCAGAAGGAGACACAGTTCCTCAGATTGAGGCGCTCTCGTCTTGGCAAGGATGACTTCAAATCCCTCAAGGTCATTGGCCGAGGTGCCTTCGGAGAGGTCAGACTGGTGCAGAAACACGACACTGGACACGTGTATGCAATGAAGATACTACGCAAGACAGACATGGTCCAGAGGGACCAGATAGCTCACGCAAAGGCCGAGAGGGACATCTTGGTGGAGGCGGACAACCCCTGGGTGGTCAAGATGTACTACTCATTTCAAGACAACACTAATCTGTACCTCATTATGGAGTTCCTACCTGGAGGTGAGTGGAGGGCGGGGCAGACACACCCACCCCATGCCATTGGTGTTGGCTAAGTGAGTTCATCCTTTGTCCACACTTGGTCACATGTACACACTTAATACTGTTGATGTGTTTGAGGTGCCTCCAACGTTTGAGTATAATGGACTCAGTGTAGTTCGGTAACATGACTGACTCTCCTCCTCTCCCCTCCCTCCCTCTCTCCTTCCCCTCATTGTCTTCCCATCCCCTCCACTTCCCCTCGCCTCCCTCTCCCCCTCCTATCCCTCTACTGCACTGGACTAAAGATGGTTCTTCGAACAGACTCCTACAAGGACTTCAAGAGCATTGACCCTGGTGAGAGTGTGTGTGTGTGTGTGTGTGTGTGTGTGTGTGTGTGTGTGTGTGTGTGTGTGTGTGTGTGTGTGTGTACTTATATCAGAGGTGAGTGTGCTGTGCTGTATGGAGAGTATTGACTGCAGTGGATGGATACAGCACCATACTTGGGACATTCCACAAAGTGTATGGAGAGTATTGTGCGTGTGTGTGTGTGCACGCACCTGTGTGTTCATGTGTGGTCGTGTGTGTGTACATGTGTGTGTGACTGTGTTTGTGTGTGTCCACCCTATGCCTCTATCCATGCAGTACATGTGTGATGTACACATCTATATTTAGTACTCTGTCACACTCTGCCCACCAAGCTACCCTGTTTGAGTGTTGTTTCCCCTCTCCTCTCTCTCTGCAATCTGCAGTGTCTATGCAAGTGTCCATGCCAAGGACAAACAGTATGACTTGTGTTTGTTTGAGAGAGCAAATAACTGATGGAGATCTGTATTATACCATGCCACAGGCTCATCAAACTGATGTAAAGGACGTTATTTATTGCTGTGTGTGTTTCTGACACTTTTAGCTGTTGTCTCTTGTTGTGTGAAGAGTTGTAGTTGGTTGTATTTATGTTTTAACTATTTGTTGTTCATTGTTGGTCACTGTGATGACAATTGGGCAAGGTGAAGTAGCTATTGAGTCAACTGGCTCGCGTGACTAGCTAGCTAGACCCGTACCGTCCCAACAAACGCCGGGGAGGCGTGGAAGGTATACAACCGGATGATCACGTGCACTTGTTCAAAAATGGCTGCTAAGTACATCGAAGGAGAAGCTCAGAGAGAAAGAGCCGATTTGAAGCAACAGTTTGCAGCCAGTTTTCCACTAGACGAACTCTTGCCTACATTACTCGTGGAGAATTCCTTACCGACTTTGAGTTTAGTCAGCTCCTCCCAACACCGCGATCTACCGTGGCGGAGAGGAATCACAGGTTCCTTGAGTATCTCGACAAGAACCCATCAGCCGTCAGTCTTACGCTCTCCATCCTCGCACGTCCCGAGCACCTGGACCACCGATCCTTCGAGTTGATGCTGCGAGAGCTATTTGACGTAGAGGAACAAGAGAATGGAACGGGCGGGATTCCCAGTGCTACGCTGCAACAGGAAGGGGCGCGCGTCGGTGGCGCCAGAGAGGTGAGCACACTATGATCACCTACCACACGACCGGTGCCGCGCTCGGTGAACGGCTTGATGTTGAATGTTTGGTGTTGAATAAACTGTTGGTATTGTAGCTAGTGGATGGGAGGATACTTAGCTACAACCTGTCCTGTGTAGCTGCCCACAGTTTGTATGTAGCTACTGTCATATGCATGCGATACATAGGACAGCCCATGGGGACTTCCATATATGGTATATGCACACGGTATTGTGGGTATTTAGGGGTTGTCATGGCTACATGATTCGTTACGTTGTTACGTTGTCTTGTGGCACAGGGACAACAAGTGGTGCAAAGGACAACAAGCGAATAAGGAGGACAAGGACAACAAACATTGGAGGGACAACAAGCAACACAAAGTTCTACCTCTCCAGATCAAGCAGTGGATCAGCACGCTGGAGCAGGAGGTATGTTTAGCACACACATCATTGCACTGCATGATGGTGGATCTTACACAGCGACCAATCACATTTGCCTTCACTTCATGGTTGAATAATGTATTCTCAGTTACTTTTGCTTTTCACATTATCTGGTTTGCCTTACCTGAATGAGCTGGTCCCAGTGAGTGACAGCCCACTGTGTTCATGTGTGTGGACTACTTGATTTAAAATTTATATTTCCCCACAACTATTGAAAATAAGATGACAATCAGTAATTCCACTTTGAGACAATACATTTCCCTTAGCTACAAAGTGTACGGACTCAGCTAATGGCTTTGGTTGAGTAACATATCATCATTAGATTTCAATCGCTCTTGAGTGACAGCCATTTTGGAAGTTTGTGGTAGTGAACAGTTGCTCTATACAAGCATTAGCCCATTAGTCTCGTTCCCAGTCCCCCAAAAGGTGGTCTGGAACATTTGCTGACTATTTTGATACCGCCCTTGGGGCACTTGCCACCATCTTGGCAAGCGCCTCCATGTCTGTGATACTCAATGTAATGGCTTCATTCGCTCACCTACGTGAGTTGTAGTCGGGTGTTCTATCAAATGAGATCAATCTACACACAATTTGACCACTTCCACAATTTCAAAAGGTGACCTGGTACAGTTTATCAATGTCCGTTACTGCCCCTTGAGGCGATTCTGGTAAGTGCCCCAATCCTTGTGCTTCTTGCATACATTAAACACGACATACCAAAAGTTTTCTATTAATCAGAATATCAGAGCAAATGTACCAGACCACCTTTTGGGGGGCTGGGAATGAGACTACACCGGAGCTGACCAAAGGGAACTGTCATTTTCATATAGCAAAATGCCATTTTCTCATTCCCAGTTCCAAATCCCAAGCCAAATCCAGACCAGCTAAAGATTGAGGTGCCCTGGGCGAGACGGAGCTCAGTACAACTGACTAGCGACGGCTTTAGAGCATTCTTCAAGGGGAGGCCTGTGGACAAGGTTACAGGTAAGATGGGTACATGGGGACAGTGAGGAGATTAGTGGGTTAATGTGTTTGAAGGGTTTCTATACAGCTGAGGGCTGTTGGCGGGGGATGCCCCACTTGTCCCCCTTAAACGTCCCCTTGTCTGTGTTAGTGGTAATTCCTGCTAACTGATTGGTGCTGAGAAGGTGTGTGTGTTGTGTGTGTCCCACACTCACTCCATGTGTAAGAGTGGACTGTAGAGTGGGCAGGTCTGGGCGTGGCCATGTGAAGGAGTTGAAGGATTGTGCTAGCTATGCTGCACTGCTCATGAGTTGTGTCAAGTATACACCAAACTTATGCTCATCACATGTCATTGGTACCAGCACCTCACTAGTCTCGCTAGCCAGACCGCCATTTTGTAGACTAAGCCATACAAAATGGCAGTCTAGCTCACGAGACTAGCACCACACAGGAAGTTGGCATATCCAATTATACTCCTTTTATATGCAAAGCTAGCTTAGTATACTGTAATAATGTTCAATGCTCGGGACAGCTTGTTATGCTCCATTTAATGCCCACTTAATCAGTGCTGGTGTATCCTACCTGTCTTGTATTAAACTGCATGGTGGTCATGTGACAGTCATGTGACCCCATTACATCATGCCCACCCCCACAGACTGCTGGTGTATCCTACCTGTCTTGTATTTGATTGTTGTATGAGAGCCCTATGCAGTAAGTCCTGCAGTGTGGGTGTGTCACAACGTCCTTCTCATTGCTGTCCTCATTGCTGTCTGGTAACTGGACAAATGGACCCTCTGAAAAGGGACCCACCTGTGTGTGTGTGTGTGTGTGCGTGTGCGTGTGGTGTGTGTGTGTGTGTGTGTGTGTGTGTGTGTGTACCGTCATTCCCTCCTCTCCTATATCCCCTTCCCTCCCTCCCCCCCAATCAGTATATGATCCTCAGTGCAATAGCCAGTATCCTCCAGGTCTCAGCTGGTAGTCTGGCTGTTAACCAAGAGGCCAACGTGAGTGAGACTCACAAGTACACATCAGTGGATTGTTTGGAGTGAGTATCTCCACCTCTGTCGCCTCCCCCTCACACCCCTCCCCTCCCCTCACCTCCCCCTCACACCCTCCCCTCCACTCCTCCCTCCCCCTCACACCCTCCCCTCCACTCCTCCCTCCCCCTCACGCCCTCCCTTCCCCCTCTCTCCCCAGCTCCTATGTGGTATCTTTGTCCCACTTGGTCTCCTCATCATGGTGTGTATGAACAAGGGATCATACCATCCCAATTAGACATATTATACTGCATTTTATGTAGCATGTAATTACCTTACAACTGTACAAATCCCACAGAAGCTCTAACACACAATGTACCCCATTGAACTCTACCTCACAACACACACACACACACACACACACACACACACACACACACTGATGGATATTATATAGCACAAATTATAATGTTAAATGATGCTAGCTTTTCATGTGATCACTCAAAAGTGTGCATGTGCAGGAGTCAATGGGTACACTTAGACCACTGCCCAAACAATGTGCACAGCCCACAGCTGCAAGGAGCCACTAGTACTGGTGACATGCAGTGCACATGGCCATAGCTACTGACTGGATGGTCTTATAGTGCGGCTAACCAACAATGAAATCTCTCCACATGTGTAGCTAGCTAGTGGAGTGAGTAACTCTGGCAAGGTGAGGTGTGTCTACGTGTTAGTTAACATAAAACAGTATAGAATAATGGTCTGGTTTCCCCTTATAATCATAAAGACTTCATGATCATCCGGTACATGCAGGTGTAAGAGTTTGCTGTATACGTAGCGGCCATCTTCCGGAAGTGATGCAATACAGACGGGGAGGGGCTAGAAGAAGGGATTTCAAAGACGTGACGTCATAGGGGCGGTCTTGTGCGGCCCGCCCTTTCGCTCCTGCCCTGGAACACGGGCTCAGAACAAACTGTCCATCCCTCGCGGATAGCCTTAATGCTGTGACTGCTAATGAGTCAGAGGTTTTTGTCTCGGCGCATGTTGCGCCGGCTCCGTGGTGCGGAGGAACAACCCCCCTCAGCCGAACCTGCCGAGACACCGCCACGAGCTGGAGAGGACGAGGAGTCCTTGTTTGCTGGGGTAGGCCAGACAGGAGGAGTACACTCTGCACCCATCCCCTCCGTCCCCACGCATGACGATCGCTCTCCCGCTCCCAGCAAGTCCCTTACAAGTGAAGAAGAGAGGAGCGAGTCCCCGCCAGCACCCTCTGGCGCTCTGGGTACAGCATCTCAACTGAGCAGTGCTTCAGGTACGCGCGTGCGTGTGTGTGTGTGCTTCGTGCAGATACAATAGAGCACACATAAACAGTGCTTCACAGACGGCCGTATGAACTGAGCTTTGATTCTGCTCACAGACACCCACTGACCAGACCCACCTGGGCTGGTAGCTAGCTAGCTATGTGATATTATCTTGCCCACACATCATGCCCCTAGTCTCTGGTAGCACAGTTGTTAGACTCCTGCACCACACACTGCTGGTGTGCCTAGGTCAGTGAACACTCCATTGTTTACTCTTACTCTTAACCCTAACCCTATTGCTTTCAACAGTGTAACTGAGCAATTTGAAGCCACCACATGTCCAGTGATATTCTTCATGCTTTCCGCTGTTGCCCTTATGGTATACCTAGCTAGCACAGATTACCTGCACTGTATATACGAGACTGCTAAATGTAGGGATGACATACAAGGGGCTGCTGGGCAAGACTACTGACAGTGTACTTACATGCACTTTGAACCAACTGACACCTCCGAACACTGATAGGTCATGTAGACAACAGATGGGCAACCTCACAAGAATGCTGTCAATTGTATTCATAGTTTTGTGGACCACTTATTGTGAGGTGTTGTGTACACATGGCAATTTGGAGTATCACCATCTGCTAAGAGCTGCACACAGTGATGAGCAGCCACTGAGAGGCTCACAGCTGTATATTTTTAGAGGGCTTGTTGTGTTGACGGAATTGTCTGGTGGTACTCTAACTCACTCCCTGTGCCCTTGTCTTCTCAACAGATCGTCCCATGAGTCCACGGAACATAGATGCGCTGGTCTCCTTGCAAGGGGACCTCAAGCTGAAGGTATTAATGAGCACAGGACTGAGTGATAAGTTACAGAAGGCGGCTGGTGGGTTTATGAGTGCAACAGAAGAACAACAAGTGAGAAAACAGCACGGCGACGACGAACAGATGGGCAAACTCATTGAAATACTAAAAGGAAAGCAAGACAAGGACTTCATCGCTTTCTTGGAGATGTTGCGAAGTGCCAACTATGGAGTGTGGGCGGATGAGCTGGAGAGAAAGGCAGAAGAGTTCAAAACAGTGAGAAGTAAGTGTGTTCAGTCAATTTGTGTTGTGTGTTGGGAAAATGTTTGAGTCTATCAAATCCTCCCGTCAGTCATTTTCAGACAACTTTAGCCCTAACTTGGGGTACTAAGTGAGGTGGAGCCGTGTTAACTGCTAGCAAACACCTCAGCCCCGTGCACCCACACTGGTGTGCATGTGTACAAACATGATGGTCTCTGTCACTTGTCCTGCATGGATCTGTGACCTTTGTACGTCTCCACTCAATGGTGAACTAACTGTTGTACACACATGTATGTATGCATGTGGTGGAGCTGAGGGAATACCCCTATTGTGGCCATACCTCGACTCTCCCTAATCTCACAGTAGGATCTATGGTCTCATGTAGCCAGACTGCATTCTCCCCTACAGTATGTCAACAGCCTATTCCACTCTATTTTGTACTTGGAGTGAAGCTAATTAGTTCCTTCTGCCAACTGAAACATGTATGAACATATTAATTGTTCCACTAACAGTAAACGACTTTGTGCACACTTTATAGTAGGACTGAAATGGCATGGTTCTGGGCGTGTTCCCTTGTGTGTCCATGGTGCTGCCACAGCTAGATGTCTCCCATGCATGTTGCTGTGCACTTCAAAGGTGTCATCAGTGGAGATGATTATTTTGTACCAGGAGTCCACTCATCTGCCATGTGTCCTCTGTTTTCCATATGTTTTCCATGCACTAGTAGGACATTCACTACTAGCTTATCCTAAGAGCCAAGTACAAGTCAATTGTCTCTTATGTGTTGGCCTGAGCACTCTGTATCTTTCTCAGTTACAATGTGTTAGTTGTTCTGAGTATTGCCACCACGTTGTGGTGGATCCAAACAAAATGGTATGGGCTGCTCACCAGACCCTATTCCTGCCAAGGAATGATGTCAGCATATATAAATGGAGGCAGGAATAGCTGCCGACTGTTTGAGCCTCAAATTAGACTCTCTAAACTGCTTCACTCTGTAGTGGACGGAAGAGGAAGTGATGGAGGGCCAGCCTCATCAGCAACTGGAGATAAGCAAGAGGTGAGCCTACTGAAGCATGAGGCATAGTTGAGTGAGGTGTATCCTCTTCATTGTCTTGACATTATTGAGAAAGTATCACTGTGATGTTGCTGTGACTGCAGCCTTAGGGATAAAATACAGGAAATGCTCTCAGTTGATTTGACATGTCAGGATGACCTTAGCTTCCTGAATGTTCACCTTGCATAAGGCAGCCATTTTGTTGATGTACCACTCCTTTAGTAGGGAGCAGTGATCAAGTGCTGCTGAAGTCTCTTTCAGTCCTTTCACCTCTGCACTTAGCCACAAAGGTTTCTTTACATTACAGTACAGCTTGTGATCCCTCCTTCATGAATTCCTGTAGTGTGTCATGTTTCTGGGGAGTTGTCCAGAGTGAATCCTTAGTATAACTATAGTGTTCCAATTGGTGTGTACATGTTTGTGGCTGTGCATGCATTGCATGTTCATGTGTTTGGACACCATCTGGTTGTGTCTGGTTTACATGTCTTTGTACCTCACTGTGTTGCAGTCCCTCCGTGCCAAGCTGGGCCCCTTCTACTCAAAGGAGTGCATCCTAGACAACCCTCTGCTGGCCTCTTCTACAATGCAGTATGTCAACCTGAATTTGGTGCAACCAACACAGCGACGCCCGGTAGCAGGGAAGGTTGACGAGGCCGTATCGGTGCACCTGGCCAGGGGAGGTGTTGAACAGGTGCCTTACGAGAAGGTGCCACTCGAGTATGAACACATCCTCTCCTTCTCCCCTCCTGCTGGTATCTCCAGAAAGCGAGTGCTCATTGAGGGTGTACCAGGTAGTGGCAAGAGCACTCTCGTCCAGCGAATGTGCCACGATTGGTTGGTTGGCCCTTTTGCACAGGACTACAAAGTAGTCATCCAAGTCACCCTGAGGAGCCTCCCCAAGGACCAGAAGCTGAGCCTGGAAGACCTCATCTTCACATCTGTCGGGGATGCAGCTATCGTTCAAGAGGTCACTGACTTCATTACTGCACACCAAGGACAAGGGGTCCTGTTCATATTTGATGGCTTTGATGAGCTGTCAGAAGAAATGCGTGAAAAGTCTCCTGTTTGCGACATCATCACTGGCTATCTTGCCCCACACTCATCTTTCATGGTCACCACTCGCCCCATTGCTGCAGAGAGCCTCTACCACCGTGTGGACAGAAGGGTTGAGATCAGTGGATTCGGAAGGGAAGAAGTGAAGAAATTCATCAGAGAGTACTTTGCCTCCAACCCATCAGCAGGAGAGAAGCTCCTGTCGACCCTCTCCCGTCGCCCTCACATCATGAACCTCTGCTTCACCCCACTCCTGTGTCTGATGGTGTGCTATGTAACATCCCTCAGTGACGACTCTCCAGAACTCCTTCTGTCACTGCACCAGTTGTTTGAGTGTGTCATCATCCACACCATCAACCACAACCTGAAGCGATTGGGCAGGAAGGAACGCACTGGCAGTCTGAAGGATGTGATACAACTCTTTCCCAGCTTCAACAAACTGATCCAATTGGCACAGGAGGGGATCGAAAAAGACACTATCATTTTCTCCGACCTTGACTTTGAAGTGGACAGTGTCTTCCACGGCTTGTTCAACTGCGTTAAAGCACAGAATCGGTTTGGGACTATCTCTTGCACGTGGCACTTCCTGCACCTCACCCTGCAGGAGTTCATGGCGGCCCTCGCTGTGACCAAGAAGACGCCAGAGGAGCAGGTCACCTTCTGGAGACAACGCCTCACCTTGAGGTACAACAAGGTGGGGAACTTTGTTCTGGCAGATGATAGGAACAGGACTATGTTCCTGTTCTTCAGTGGACTGAGTGATCTCAGCACCCCAGGCATGCAGAGGATGCTACTGGAGACCCTCAACACAGTAGTGAAGCCCAGCATTAGGAGGGGTACCCCACTTCCTGCACTGTGTGAAGTCGTAGCTGAGAGTGGCAATGAACAGTTGGGTCAGTCCATCCTGTCCCCATGTGGACCAACAGTGGAGATTGATGAGTTGCGCCTCAGGGGTGTTGGCACAGCATGGTGTGTCGCTCAGCACTGCAAGCAGGTGGAAGGGGCTGGAATCAGGGTTGGAGGGGTGGATGTCCGCTCATCAGCTATCACTAGCTTTATCTCTCAGCTGGGAGATGTCTCCACACTAACAAGAGTGGAGCTGCCATATATGAAGGTTGATGACGGTAAGTTATCCCAAGGGCAGTTGAACCCATTCACAACTGAGGACTGCTTGACTGTAAAGTGTTAAGATTGAGAAGGACACTTAATAGTTGGAATAATCTTATTCTTACTTCCCAATGATGCTCTTTTGGTAGTGCTCTGATTACTATACTCAACCACTGAGGTCCAGTACAAGTCTGTTGTTTGTAGCTGTTTAAGAAGAAGGTTGACACAACAGATGGTTACACTGTACACACTGAATGGCTGTCAGTTTTACTGAGGAACCTCCAGCTTGCAATGGCACTTTGTATTTGGATTTGAATTGGGAATGGGAAGTATAGACTTGTACTGTGTGTGATTATGAGTAACAGACGTGTGTCCATGGTCCCCACATGGATGTTGTGCAATCTGTATACGTATGCACCTTACCTTCCAAAATTGTGTGGAAATCTTTTCATGACTTTTTCTATACTTTCTCCAGATCTGTCAACTGTCAGGGAATTTCTACTGGAGCAAACAAAACTGAAGTGCTTGACATTTGGAGAACTCAAAGAACACACCAAGGATACGTTTGACACAGTGAAGGTATTGAAATGCTACAGTGGAATATCAACTTGATTTACCCATGTCTCGAAGTGTCCCATGTCAACTGCCCCTAACCTGTGCAGTGTGGGTGGAGTCTGTACTTGATGAGGTGTACCATGCAGTAGTAGAAGTGTGTCAGTTGTGTGTTTAGACTACAAAGTGTGCACATTCCACCATTTGAGCAATGTGTGCATGTGAGTGCCCCTTCATGTGAGTGCCCCTTTACTTTGTTGTTTGTGTAGGATGTGCTAACAAACCACAAGGACTCACTGGAGGAAGTGACACTACTTGGGGACCGGTATGAGAGAGGTGCGTTGTCACTACAAGGGGATCTCGGAGGTGTGTTGTGAGTAGCCTGTGTCACACCATGCACAGTGGGTATCCATGGACACTGTTCCACTCAAAGAGAAAATGAAGTGTGTTGTGAAGAGGGTGTTTGCAGTACAAAAGTATTCCATGTAACATCTCCCATTACCATGGTAACCATGTTTTTCTATACTGAACTAGCAGATGGTTGCCATGGTAATGGAAGTATTCCACCCCAAGACGATGTATAATTATTGGTGATATACAGAACTATAATGAATGACTACTGTCCACTGGTCTTCACTCCTGCTTGTGCATGTCTGACGTGTGTTGGAATTCACTCAGTTTGTTCTCATACCACCTTCCAGCTCCCCTTGACCCTTTGGTGGAGTCCCTTGTGACCTGTCAGAGTTTGACCTCTTTGGAGCTGAGCCATATCAACCTGTCCCTTCAGAATTGCATCACATTAGTGAAGGGGTTGCACAATCTGAGGGCACTCGGACTGAAGGGGGTGTCTTTGTCGGATGAAAGAGTGAGTGACTGAGTTTGAGCTGCATGAATTGTAGACAATTAGTTGCAGTGTTTGAAGTATTCAACATATCATGCAACTCTATTGTCTTCCCATACAGTCACTCACTGCCTCAGATGTCCACCTCATTGCATCATCAGTGGAACACCACCCCAGTCTGAGAGAGCTGACTGTTGTAGGAAGGTGCAGTGAGTCCCTTGTCAAGGGAGCTGTGGAGGGGATGGCAAGGAGACATGGTGTGGATAAATTGGTTGTTGCTCCATACAACAAGTACGGTGAGTATCTTTAATACATTGTCATTCCATTGTATCCATGGCACACAGACAGTCTGTTCTAAATCATGCCCCCCAAGCATGTTTCATTGTTATGTGTACCTCGTCTGTCCCTTGCTGACCTGTCTAGTCAGAAGGAAGAAATGACAGCTGAGTCAGTTTTGGAGGTTTAGTCATATTTCATGTGCCTTTTCCAAATGGTGCTCCCCTAAGTGGTTAGCCAATAGTTGTCCAGTGTCATAAGATCTTGTCATTCCTTTGGTACCCCCTTGCATGCATAGCAACACATGACCAAGCTAAGTGTGATTGTGGGACATCAAACTTCACCACCAACAATAGCTAACCTGTCACCTGTAGCACTACACTGGGGGATCAACGCCTTTCATGGGGGCCTGAATGTATGAACCCCTATTTAGCCTATTTCTTGGAAGTATCCAGAGATGTACTCTCCTACTTCAGTAACCCATTTCCGTCCTTCCAGCTTTGCTAACTCCAATAACTTCTGAGTCACCATCAATGTGTTGCCTCATGCATCCTCTGCAGTTGATCTTGCTCTGGTCCCGCCCATCTGTGCTGTAATGAGGACAGGATCACTAAAGACCTTGTGTGTTGGACTCCCTCCCCAACTAGCAGAGCAGGTGTTGAAGGAACTGCCTCACTGCACTCAACTCAGGGAGTTGGAGTTGGAGTTGGACTTGACCGGGTTTAAGTTGTCCACGTCAATCAAGGTGAGACATGTCACTTTGTATCCAATACATCAACAGTATAAACTCCTACTGTACATCTGCACATGTAGTAAGGTTGGGAGGCTCTGCATGTACCCCAACAAGGGCAGTTGTGTAAGGGACTGCCTCACTGCACTCAACTCAGGGAGTTGGAGTTGGAGTTGGAGTAGTTGACACAGTTAGACATGCAGGTTGTGTTTTAGACATGTCACTTGTTGTATATGCAGTGTCTCTGGAGGAGTGTTTGTGTTGATCTAGCTGCTAGCCCCTACTTTGTCATCTCACGCACCACACGAAATGACGAAGTAGGGGCTAGCAGCTATAGACTATGTTTGTGTGTGAAATGCACACACCACACTCACTCACCTACGCTACAATGGCTATTTATTTCCCACTCTGATCTGTAGTTTGTATCACATGACATGCATGTGACCCCATCTTCTTTACAGGTTGGCACCCTCCCATCAGCTATTGAAGCTGCTCTCTCAAAGTGCACGACACTGGAGAAACTGACAGTGAACAGTCTTCCCTCTTCTGTCACTGCTGCCCTGCTTAGGGTAGTGAGTACTGTCAGGTCCTTGAAGGAAGTGTCAATGGACGAGTGTAACTATGGTATGCAGTGTGTGTGTGTTTGTGCGTGTGTTTGTGTGTGTGTGTGTGCAGTGTGTGTGTGTGTGTGTGCAGTGTGTGTGTGTGTGTGTGTGTGTGTGTGTGTGTGTGTGTGCGTGTGTGTGTGTGTGTGTGTGTGTGTGTGTGTGTGTGTGTGTGTGTGTGTGTACAATGTGTGTGTGTGTGTGTGTGTGTGTGCGTGTGTGTGCGGTGTGTGTGTGTGGTGTTTGTGTTTGTGCGTGTGTGGTGTGTGGTGTGTGTGTGTGTGTGTGTGTGTGTGTGTGTGTGTGTGTGCAGTGTGCAGTTTGTGTGTGTGTAGTAGAGTTGTGTGTTGCTATGCATGTGTGTGAATATGATAACATTTGACAGTGCAGTATGTTTTGTGTTAGGTCCACAGCTTGCAATGTGTAGTTCAGCTCTGCACCTTGTGTCTCCCTCCACGACCACTTGTCTCCCTCCCCTGCAGATGGTGTTGATGAGGAGGTGGAAACGTTTGCCAGTTACCTTAGAACAAGCAACATGAGAAAACTGGAGTTGACTTGGTGCCACAACCTATCCCCTGTGCACATTGCAACCATCCTCAGTGGTCTCAATGGGAACAACAGCCTTGAAGAGCTGGCGGTCACAACACCATACAGTGTGGTGAGTCATGTCAGGTAATGTGATTCCTGTGTGTGTACTAGAAGGGATGGTAGTGACACCAAGCCCACAGGTCAGTTCTGAGTGTGTTGTCTGTTTGTCACATAACACCATGCGAACTGGTTTCTTACATCAGTAAACTACACACACTTTGAAACCATCTCCATTCACTTGACTACCCATAACAGGTGATGGCCCCTTCCTCTCACTCGGGAGAGCCCCCATGATGTTGTACATCTGTCTTGTTCATACAGTTCCTCTTTGCAGTTTGCAGTTCTCACTTGTCTACAGTTTTGTATTCTTTGTAGTTTGTAGAGAGAACTGAACGTTACACTAGTATTCCATGTATTGTCCAGAGTAGTTGTTTCTACTACTGTGAATGGTGTTCTCACTATGGGCTCATCTGATGAAGCCATGCAAGACCTGTAGTTTAACTCTTCTGTCCCCTGGCCTATTAGCTTGCCTTGCTTATGTCAATGTGTGCCCATTGTCCTTACCTGTACACCTCCCCTATACCTCATGTCCTCCATAGCTCCATTTCATGTGTGTCTTTGTGTCAAGTCTGAGACTGCTGCAGTGTTAGTTGTCACACAGCACGGTCTCCTTAACCACATGCAGGATGTGAGGATGAAGGTGGAGGGGGAGGATGTGTCAGACCCTGACATGCTGAAGGCAGTTCAAACAGCAGTCAGGGTGAACAGGTCAGTAAAGAGGATCAAGATTGTGGGGGAGTATTTGAGGTGGACCAATGTGGCCACTGCTATCATTGAAGGAGCAGCACATAACACAACATTGATGGAGGTGGAGCTGGAGACACCAAAGGACCATCCTCCTCCCCAGGAGGTGATCGATGAAACAAGAAAAGCAAATCCAAAACTACGACTGGTTGTTAGTGCTGGTGAGTAATCATCACATGACATCACATGACACTAGTACACTCCCCCACATGTTGTGTGTCTCATGTCCCAAGTTGTGTCTGAGTGGTGTGTGGTGGTCTGTTGGTACAAGTGTGTCACAGTGAGGGCTTGTGAGCAAGTGCTGCACTGGAGGAGGGACGCGTCCCCCTCACTAAAGAGGGGGGTTCCCCTCACAACACCCACCCAGTAGTGTCAGTGTGTGGTAGTGTGGATTGGCCTCATACCCTTTTGTGTACATGTGAAGGAAGGTCTGGTTCGTGGCTACTGCTTGCACTGTGTGGCATTCACAATCCCACAGAAAACAGTGGAGCCTCTGCACATGTGCACACAGTAGGTACCAGGCTGTCCTTCCCGCCCCCACACAATTACCAGTGCACAGGAATGAGGCTAGTGATGAATGTGTGGTAGTGGGCATGCAAGTGATCAGGAGGGAGTGATTTAGGGCAAGACTGACGTGGTGCTAGGGTGTCAGGTGACATGTCACACGTGTGTACTGTGAGTGACAGTCACTTGTCACTATTTGTATGCAGGGCATGATAACTTACGTACCCATGATGGCTTACCCAACTACTTGTAGCCTCCGAAGACACCCCCCTGACCTGGTGAGTTGAGCAGTGTCCCAACCTCCTCTTGTCCCTGTGCTGGTCACATGACCCAGACAGAGGTAGTGGGTGCACACATTGATCCATTTGTCATGTGTCCTCCCATTTCATGTCCTTACCCACAACATGTCTCTCCACTCCACAGGACTCCAGTCTCCTCTCTTGTCTGCACAACAAACTGAAAGATATTTACAACTAGTGTTTTGTTCATAGTATAATTAATTACACAATTACACAATACTAACTAGTTCATTGACATGTCAGTGTGTTGTAGCTAGCTAGGGTAGGCTGTAATGTATATGTTATATGCATATACACAGCAGCACACTTTGTATACACTTGAAGTTAATTTCAACTCATGGTCATTTGTACAGTTAGATTTTGCAAGCGAATGTTCGAATTCTTAATTAAAGTTTGTGAATAATGGAATCAGATAGTCGCGCATGTATATGGTCATCGACCTGAGAAATCCGGAAATCTATCTTTAATTTCTGTACGTACGTCGACTGGTATAGTCCGCCATTTTCTAACCGGAAACTCCCTTAAGGTACGCACGTGTCCTGAGAAGACCTCCCCAACAAAGTTCATCTCGCCCCAACTGGAGGACATGGCGGAGCAGAACGGACTGGCCTACTCTCAACGGACGTATGACAGCGCTAGGAAGGCGAGGATAACGTACGTCAGAGAACTTCTATGACAACCTTCTTGTTCACTACCGCGACAGGAGTAGCTAACAGGTGAGTCTCTCCTTACTTCCGTACGGTCTTCAGTGCGTTACGTCACACGTGTGCGCTTTATGGAGTGTGTAAGGGAAGGACGGTTTCCGAGAAAACAGGCTCAGACGCGATTTCTGGTTAATGTTGCTTTTTATTGTGGCGTGAGTTATTCCCTATTTCTGTCCTCCCCGCCCCTCTTGTGCTCACGTGTGTACACACACACTCTTCTGGTGTGGCCTTGAGTTGTGAAAGGAGTTGTGATTGATTTTGAGGAATAATGAAGTAATCCACTGCCACAGTGTGTGTGCGTGCGTGTGTGCGTGTGTGTGTGTGTGTGTGTGTGTGTGTGTGTGTGTGTGTGTGTGTGTGTGTGTGTGTGTGTGCGTGTGCGTGTGTGTGTGCAGCCTATTCTGACAATGTGTCTATCCATTCACTTGTCACCTTAGACACTCCACTCTGCACCTGATGCCATGGGTGTGTGGTATGGAGTGTCTACACATGCTGTCACACACATCTTACTGGTAATGTCTCTGACAAGCAAGTGTACAACATTGTTCTACAGTCTCTTGTTCACATACTCCCAATCTCTAAAGGGGAGGGGAGGGGAGGGGAGGGGAGGGGAGGGGAGGGGAGAGGGGCTGTACTGTTTGAAATAAGTTGAAATATTGAATGCATTGATATGGCTGCTGTGATAGTTACCCCATGCTCGATTGCACAACAGGGGTTATGCGTTTGGTTTGTGTGTCGGTTTGTCCGTCACACACTTTTTGGGCCATTTGTGCAATTAAGGCACTTTCAAGGCTCGTATAGATAGGTTTCGCAAAAAACAGCCTGTATACAATCGACGACTGCAGCAACCACGCAAAAGCTATTAAAACGTCTCTTTCTAGTCTTTTGCAGACGATCCCTCCACTTCCTCGCCTCTGGGAGCTTACGGGACGGTCTAGCAAGCCAGACTAGACGGTCAGCAGCCATAATTATGCGGAAAGAGTTTGCGGACTGCCCACGTCCGTATATGGATAGAGACATAAATGATAATAATTTTATATAGCTAGGTCTACATAGTCTCCACATGCATCGGGTATGGTCTCTATGAGGCCTTGTATCAAGATGAATGGATGAGGTGACGTGAAGTGGTCTTGTGAACAGAACAGGAAATGTAGATTACATTCACCTATGTATAATTATGCATGCACTCTGCCCCTCCCCTTTCCACACCCATACTCACTGCCCCTCCCCCTACTACACCCACATTCACTGCCCCACCCCCTTCCACACCCACAGATGGAAGAAGCTGGAGCACACAATGGAGGAGATGGACCTCCCAGATGAAGAGGTCAGTCTGCAGTTGTGTCTTCACCAATTCCTTGTCTCCATCACACACTGCCCACATCCCTTGCTGTCCCCTCCCTCCTGGTCTCATCCTACATGCGCTCCCACACACTCCTTCATTGCCAATATCCATTCCATCTCCCCATCCCTCCCTTCCTCTCCCATCCCCTCCCCTCCCTTCCCCTCCCCCTCCCCCTCCTCACAGCGAGAGGAGAGGAGGGTGCAGCATGCTCAGAAGGAGACACAGTTCCTCAGATTGAGGCGCTCTCGTCTTGGCAAAGATGACTTCAAATTCCTCAAGGTCATTGGCCGAGGTGCCTTCGGAGAGGTCAGACTGGTGCAGAAACACGACACTGGACACGTGTATGCAATGAAGATACTACGCAAGACAGACATGGTCCAGAGGGACCAGATAGCTCACGCAAAGGCCGAGAGGGACATCTTGGTGGAGGCGGACAACCCCTGGGTGGTCAAGATGTACTACTCATTTCAAGACAACACTAATCTGTACCTCATTATGGAGTTCCTACCTGGAGGTGAGTGGAGGGCGGGGCAGACACACCCACCCCATGCCATTGGTGTTGGCTAAGTGAGTTCATCCTTTGTCCACACTTGGTCACATGTACACACTTAATACTGTTGATGTGTTTGAGGTGCCTCCAACGTTTGAGTATAATGGACTCAGTGTAGTTTGGTAACATGACTGACTCTCCTCCTCTCCCCTCCCTCCCTCTCTCCTTCCCATCATTGTCTTCCCATCCCCTCCACTTCCCCTCGCCTCCCTCTCCCCCTCCTATCCCTCTACTGCACTGGACTAAAGATGGTTCTTCGAACAGACTCCTACAAGGACTTCAAGAGCATTGACCCTGGTGAGAGTGTGTGTGTGTGTGTGTGTGTGTGTGTACTTATATCAGAGGTGAGTGTGCTGTGCTGTATGGAGAGTATTGACTGCAGTGAATGGATACAGCACCATACTTGGGACATTCCACAAAGTGTATGGAGAGTATTGTGCGTGTGTGTGTGTGTGTGTGCGCGCGCTTGTGTGTTCATGTGTGGTCGTGTGTGTGTACATGTGTGTGTGGCTGTATTTGTATGTGTGTAGCTATGTGTCAGTGTGTGACTGTGTTTGTGTGTGTCCACCCTATGCCTCTATCCGTGCAGTACATGTGTGGTGTACACATCTATATTTAGTACTCTGTCACACACTGTCCACCAAGCTACCCTGGTTGAGTGTTGTTTCCCCTCTCCTCTCTCTCTGCAATCTGCAGTGTCTATGCAACTGTCCATGCCAAGGACAAACAGTATGACTTGTGTTTGTTTGAGAGAGCAAATAACTTATGGAGATCTGTATTATACCGTGCCACAGGCTCATCAAACTGATGTAAAGGACGTTATTTATTGCTGTGTGTGTTTCTGACACTTTTAGCTGTTGTCTCTTGTTGTGTGAAGAGTTGTAGTTGGTTGTATTTATGTTTTAATTATTTGTTGTTCATTGTTGGTCACTGTGATGACATTTGGGCAATGTGAAGTAGCTAATGAGTCAACTGGCTCGCGTGACTAGCTGGCTAGACCCGTACCGTCCCAACAAACGCCGGGGAGGCGTGAAAGGTATACAACCGGATGATCACGTGCACTTGTTAAAAAATGGCTGCTAAGTATATCGAAGGAGAAGCTCAGAGAGAAAGAGTCGATTTGAAGCAACAGTTTGCAGCCAGTTTTCCACTAGACGAACTCTTGCCAACATTACTCGTGGAGAATTCCTTACCGACTTTGAGTTTGCACAGCTCCTCCCAACACCGCGATCTACCGTGGCGGAGAGGAATCACAGGTTCCTTGAGTATCACGACAAGAACCCGTCAGCCGTCAGTCTTACGCTCTCCATCCTCGCACGTCCCGAGCACCTGGACCATCGATCCTTCGAGGAGATGCTGCGAGAGCTATTTGACGTAGAGGAACAAGAGAATGGAACGGGCGGGATTCCCAGTGCTACGCTGCAACAGGAAGGGGCGCGCGTCGGTGGCGCCAGAGAGGTGAGCACACTATGATCACCTACCACACGACCGGTGCAGCGCTCGGTGAACGGCTTGATGTTGAATGTTTGGTGTTGAATAAACTGTTGGTATTGTAGCTAGTGGATGGGAGGATACTTAGCTACAACCTGTCCTGTGTAGCTGCCCACAGTTTGTATGTAGCTACTGTCATATGCATGCGATACATAGGACAGCCCATGGGGACTTCCATATATGGTAAATGCACACGGTATTGTGGGTATTTAGGGGTTGTCATGGCTACATGATTCGTTACGTTGTTACGTTGTCTTGTGGCACAGGGACAACAAGTGGTGCAAAGGACAACAAGCGAATAACAAGGACAAGGACAACAAACATTGGAGGGACAACAAGCCACACAAAGTTCTATCTCTCCAGATCAAGCAGTGGATCAGCACGCTGGAGCAGGAGGTATGTTTAGCACACACATCATTGCACTGCATGATGGTGGATCTTACACAGCGACCAATCACATTTGCCTTCACTTCATGGTTGAATAGTGTATTCTCAGTTACTTTTGCTTTTCGCATTATCTGGTTTGCCTATATCTGAATGAGTTGGTCCCAGTGAGTGACAGCCCACTGTGTTCATGTATGTGGACTACTTGACTGTAAATTTATATTTTCCCACAACTGTTGAAAATAGATGTCAATCAGTAATTCCACTTTGAGACAATACATTTCCCTTAGCTACAAAGTGTACGGACTCAGCTAATGGCTTTGGTTGAGTAACATATCATCATTAGATTTCAATCACTCTTGAGTGACAGCCATTTTGGAAGTTTGTGGTAGTGAACAGTTGCTCTATACAAGCATTAGCCCATTAGTCTCGTTCCCAGTCCCCCAAAAGGTAGTCTGGAACATTTGCTCTCTATTTTGATACTGCTCTTGGGGCACTTGCCAACATCTTGGCAAGTGCCTCCATGTCTGCGATACTCAATGTAATGGCTTTATTCGCTCACCTACGTGAGGTGTAGTCGGGTGTTCTATCAAATGAGACCAATCTACACACAATTTGACCGCTTCCACAATTTCAAAAGGTGGCCTGGTACAGTTTCTCAGTGTCCGTTACTGCCCCTTGAGGCGATTCTGGCAAGCGCCCCAATCCTTGTGCTTCTTGCAGACATGTAGCGCGACATACCAAAAGTTTTCAATTAATCAGAATATCAGAGCAAATGTTCCAGACCACCTTTTGGGGGTCTGGGAACGAGACTACACCGGAGCTGACCAAAGGGAGCTGCCATTTTCATATAGCAAAACGCCATTTTTTTATTCCCAGTTCCAAATCCGGAGCCAAATCCAGACCAGCTAAAGATTGAGGTGCCCTGGGTGAGACGGAGCTCGGTACAACTGACTAGCGACGGCTTTAGAGCATTCTTCAAGGGGAGGCCTGTGGACAAGGTTACAGGTAAGATGGGCACATGGGGACAGTGTGGAGATTAGTGGGTTAATGTGTTTGAAGGGTTTCTATACAGCTGAGGGCTACTGCCAAAGGAGAAAGATGTGTCCTTAGCTACTGGTGTGTGTACTGTGTGTGTGTGTGTGTGTGTGTGTGTGTGTGAGTTGAGCAGTGTCCCAACCTCCTCTTGTCCCTGTGCTGGTCACATGACCCAGACAGAGGTAGTGGGTGCACACATTGATCCATTTGTCATGTGTCCTCCCATTTCATGTCCTTACCCACAACATGTCTCTCCACTCCACAGGACTCCACTCTCCTCTCATGTCTGCACAACAAACTGAAAGATATTTACACCATAGTGTTATGTTCATAGTATAATTTGATTATTAATATTAATATTCTATATGCAATCATGCAATCAAATATGCAATGGGTTGAATTGTACGTCTCATGGTCATTGCAGTTGCATATCTGATTGTGCATGCATACATGGCCATACATATACATCAAACGTGCAGGCCCTGCAGCTCACAACCTGAGAAAATTCGGAACTCATGATCATACAATCAATCTTTAATTTGTGTACGTCGACCGATAGTCCGCCATTTTGTAACCGGAAACCCCCTTAGGGTACGTGTCCTGAGAAGACCTCCCCAACAAAGTTCATCTCGCCCCAACTGGAGGACATGGCGGAGCAGAACGGACTGGCCTACTCTCAACGGACGTATGACAGCGCTAGGAAGGCGAGGATAACGTCAGAGAACTTCTATGACAACCTTCTTGTTCACTATCGCGACAGGAGTAGCTAACAGGTGAGTCTCTCCTTACTTCAGTACGGTCTTCAGTGCATTACGTCACACGTTTGTGCTTTGTGGAGTGTGTAAGGGAAGGACGGTCTCGGAGAAAACTGGCTCAGACGCGATTTCTGGTTAATGTTGCGTTTTATTGTGGCGTGAGTTATTCTCTATTTCTGTCCTCCCCGTCCCTCTGGTACTCACGTGTGTACACACACACTCTTCTGGTGTGGCCTTGAGTTGTGAAAGGAGTTGTGATTGATTTTGAGGAATAATGAAGTAATCCACTGCCACAGTGTGTGTGTGTGTGTGTGTGTGTGATTGTGTGCGTGCGTGCGCGTGTGTGCGTGTGTGCGTGCGTGCGTGCGTGCGTGTGTGTGTGTGTGTGTGTGTGTGTGTGTGTGCAGCCTATTCTGACAATGTGTCCATCCATTCATTTGTCACCTTAGACACTCCACTCTGCACCTATGCCTTGCGTGTGTGGTATGGAGTGTCTACACATGCTGTCACACACATCTTACTGGTAATGTCTCTAACTAGCAAGTGTACAACATTGTTCTACAGTCTCTGGTTCACATACTCCCAATCTCTAAAGGGGAGGGGGAAGGGGAGGGGAGGGAAGGGGAGGGGAGGGGGAAGGGGAGGGGAGGGGGAGGGGAGGGGAGGGGAGGAGCTGTACTGTTTGAAATAAGTTGAAATATTAAATGCATTAATATGGCTGCTGTGATAGTTACCCCATGCTCGATTGCACAACAGGGGTTATGCGTTTGGTTTGTGTGTCAGTTTGTCCGTCACACACTTTTTGGGCCATTTGTGCAATTAAGGCACTTTCAAGGCTCGTATAGATAGGTTTCGCAAAAAACAGCCTGTATACAATCGACGACTGCAACAACCACGCAAAAGCTATTAAAACGTCTCTTTCTAGTCTTTTGCAGACGATCCCTCCACTTCCTCGCCTCTGGGAGCTTACGGGACGGTCTAGCAAGCCAGACTAGACGGTCAGCAGCCATAATTATGCGGAAAGAGTTTGCGGACTGCCCACGTCCGTATATGGATAGAGACATAAATGATAATAATTTTATATAGCTAGGTCTACATAGTCTCCACATGCATGGGGTATGGTCTCTATGAGGCCTTGTATCAAGATGAATGGATGAGGTGACGTGAAGTGGTCTTGTGAACAGAACAGGAAATGTTGATTACATTCACCTATGTATAATTATGCATGCACTCTGCCCCTCCCCTGTCCACACCCATACTCACTGCCCCTCCCCATTCTACACCCACACTCAATGCCCCTCCCCCTTCCACACCCACATTCACTGCCCCACCCCCTTCCACACCCACAGATGGAAGAAGCTGGAGCACACAATGGAGGAGATGGACCTCCCAGATGAAGAGGTCAGTCTGCAGTTGTGTCTTCACCAATTCCTTGTCTCCATCACACACTGTCCACATCCCTTGCTGTCCCCTCCCTCCTGGTCTCATTCTACATGCACTCCCACACACTCCTTCATTGCCAATATTCATTCTAGTTCCCCTCGCCTCCCTCCCCTCCTCTCCCCTCCCCTCCCCTTCCTCCCCTCCCATCCCCTCCTCTCCCCTCCTCTCCTCTCCCCTCCCCCTCCCCCTCCCCTCCCCTCCCCTCCCCTCCCCCTCCCCCACAGTGAGAGGAGAGGAGGGTGCAGCATGCTCAGAAGGAGACACAGTTCCTCAGATTGAGGCGCTCTCGTCTTGGCAAAGATGACTTCAAATCCCTCAAGGTCATTGGCCGAGGTGCCTTTGGAGAGGTCAGACTGGTGCAGAAACACGACACTGGGCACGTGTATGCAATGAAGATACTACGCAAGACAGACATGGTCCAGAGGGACCAGATAGCTCACGCAAAGGCTGAGAGGGACATCTTGGTGGAGGCGGACAACCCCTGGGTGGTCAAGATGTACTACTCATTTCAAGACAACACTAATCTGTACCTCATTATGGAGTTCCTACCTGGAGGTGAGTGGAGGGCGGGGCAGACACGCCCACCCCACCCCATTGGTGTTGGCTAAGTGAGTTCATCCTTTGTCCACACTCGGTCACATGTACACACTTAACACTGTTGATGTGTTTGAGGTGCCTCCAACGTTTGAGTATAATGGACTCAGTGTAGTTTGGTAACATGACTGACTCTCCTCCTCTCCCCTCCCTCCCTCTCTCCTTCCCATCATTGTCTTCCCATCCCCTCCACTTCCCCTCGCCTCCCTCTCCCCCTCCTATCTCTCTACTGCACTGGACTGAAGATGGCTCTCTGAACAGACTCCTACAAGGACTTCAAGAGCATTGACCCTGGTGAGTGTGTGTGTGTGTGTGTGTGTGTGTGTGTGTGTGTGTGTGTGTGTGTGTGTGTGTGTGTGTGCACGCGTGCTTGTGTGTTCATGTGTGTAGCTATGTGTCAGTGTGTGACTGTGTTTGTGTGTGTCCACCCTATGCCTCTATCCGTGCAGTACATGTGTGGTGTACACATCTATATTAGTACTCTGTCACACACTGTCCACCAAGCTACCCTGGTTGAGTGTTGTTTCCCCTCTCCTCTCTCTCTGCAATCTGCAGTGTCTATGCAACTGTCCATGCCAAGGACAAACAGTATGACTTGTGTTTGTTTGAGAGAGCAAATAACTTATGGAGATCTGTATTGTACCGTGCCACAGGCTCATCAAACTGATGTAAAGGACGTTATTTATTGCAGTGTGTGTTTCTGACACTTTTAGCTGTTGTCTTTTGTTGTGTAAAGAGTTGTAGTTGGTTGTATTTATGTTTTAACTATTTGTTGTTCATTGCTGGTCACTGTGATGACATTTGGGCAATGTGAAGTAGCTAATGAGTCAACTGGCTCGCGTGACTAGCTAGCTAGACCCGTACCGTCCCAGAAGCTCAGAGAGAAAGAGCCGATTTGAAGTTTGACAGTTTGCAGCCAGTTTTCCACTAGACGAACTCTTGCCTGCACCGCACGTGGGTAATGTCCTTACCGAATTTGAGTTTGCACAGCTCCTCCCAACACCGCGATCTACCGTGGCGGATAGGAATCACAGGTTCCTCGAGTATCTCGACAAGAACCCGTCAGCCGCCAGTCTCACGCTCTCCATCCTCGCACGTCCCGGGCACCTGGGCCACCGATCCTTCGAGGAGATGCTGCGAGAGCTTTTTGACGTTGAGGAAGAAGAAAATGGGACGGGCGGGATTCCCAGTGCTAAGCGTTTGAAGTTGCAACGGGAAGGGGCACGCGTCAGTGGCGCTAGAGAGGTGAGCACACTATGGCCACCTAACACACGAGTGGTACAGTGCTCAGTGAACGGCTTGGTGGTGTTGAGTGACCTTTAGTAGTGGAGTGGATGGGTCGGTTTGCACTAGTAGACTATTTGCACTCCCATGTACGTAGTTGCCCACTTTGTATGTACTGTCACGTGATGCACCACATGTTGTCTGGCTCGGTGATCGGTTTGGTGTTAAATAAACTGGAATGGGAGGCTATTTAGCTAGCTAGCTAGCTAGCTATACAAGTCCCATGTAGTTGCTTGCTTTGTATGTAGCTACTGTCATATGCATGCGATACATAGGACAGCCCACGGGGACTTCCATATATGGTATATGCACACGGTATTGTGGGTATTTAGGGGTTGTCATGGCTACATGATTCGTTACGTTGTTACGTTGTCTTGTGGCACAGGGACAACAAGTGGTGCAAAGGACAACAAGCGAATAAGGAGGACAAGGACAGCAAACATTGGAGGGACAACAAGCAACACAAAGTTCTATCTCTCCAGATCAAGCAGTGGATCAGCACGCTGGAGCAGGAGGTATGTTTAGCACACACATCATTGCACTACATGATGGTGGATCTTACGCAGCGACCAATCACATTTGCCTTCACTCATGGTTGAATAATGTATTCTCAGTTACTTTTGCTTTTCACATTATCTGGTTTGCCCATATCTCAATGAGTTGGTCCCAGTGAGTGACAGCCCACTGTGTTCATGTGTGTGGACTACTTGATTTAAAATTTATATTTCCCCACAACCATTGAAAATAAGATGTCAATCAGTAATTCCACTTTGAGACAATACATTTCCCTTAGCTACAAAGTGTACGGACTCAGCTAATGGCTTTGGTTGAGTAACATATCATCATTAGATTTCAATCGCTCTTGAGTGACAGCCATTTTGGAAGTTTGTGTTAGTGAACAGTTGCTCTATACAAGCATTAGCCCATTAGTCTCGTTCCCAGTCCCCCAAAAGGTGGTCTGGAACATTTGCTCGCTATTTTGATACCGCCCTTGGGGCACTTGCCACCATCTTGGCAAGCGCCTCCATGTCTGTGATACTCAATGTAATGGCTTTATTCGCTCACCTACGTGAGGTGTAGTCGGGTATTCTATCAAATGAGACCAATCTACACCCAATTTGACTGCTTCCACAATTTCAAAAGGTGGCCTGGTACAGTTTCTCAGTGTCCGTTACTGCCCCTTGAGGCGATTCTGGTAAGTGCCCCAATCCTTGTGCTTCTTGCATACATGTAACGCGACATACCAAAGTTTTCAATTAATCAGAATATCAGAGCAAATGTACCAGACCACCTTTTGGGGGGCTGGGAACGAGACTACACCGGAGCTGACCAAAGGGAACTGCCATTGCATATAGCAAAATGCCATTTTCTCATTCCCAGTTCCAAATCCCAAGCCAAATCCAGACCAGCTAAAGATTGAGGTGCCCTGGGTGAGACGGAGCTCAGTACAACTGACTAGCGACGGCTTTAGAGCATTCTTCAAGGGGAGACCTGTGGACAAGGTTACAAGTGAGATGGGTACATGGGGACAGTGTGGAGATTAGTGGGTTAATGTGTTTGAAGGGTTTCTATATAGCTGAAGGGTGTTGGCGGGGGATGCCCCACTTGTCCCCTTAAACGTCCCCTTGTATGTGTTTGTGGTATTTCCTGCTTATTGATTCGTGCTGAGAAGGTGCGTGTGTTGTGTGTGCCCCACACTCACTCCATGTGTAAGTATTGCGTATGTCATTGGTACCAGCACCTCACTAGTCTCGCTACCCTCCCCCTCCCTCTTCCCCTGTGCACACAGCTGAGGTCCATAGTAGACACTGAGCTGCGTAGCTCCATGGTGAGCTACCAACCTCACAGCGACTTCAGAACAGCCTACGACAGCCTACATGAAAGGGTTGGTTGACTCCACCCCTGCATCATGTGACAGTCAATGAATACACTTGACTTGAGGATCCATTTGATGTTCCAGTGTTTAGACACTAGCCGCTGTCAGTGTTATTCCCTCTCATGCCCACCACCTCCACCTCTCTCTCTACCCCTACCAGTTCCGCTGCTGTGGATCAAACTCCTCTATGAACTGGCTGGATGCGCCCAACCTCGGGATGGTCGCACCAGACAGCTGCTGCATGGTGTTCTCTCAGGGATGTGGCAACACTGGACCTCAGAGTCAATTCTACCAGCAGGTGAGTGAGCTCCTCCTCCACACTACTCCACATGCAGGGCTAGTGGTACCTGTTAAAGAGTTGGTTGAAAGCATCACATCATCAAGTAGTAACTGTTCCTCCTCCTTTCCCTCCCCTCCCCTTCCCTTCTGGCCCCTCCCTCCCTTTCTGGCCCCTCCCCTCCCCTTCTGGCCCATCCCCTCCCCTCCAGGGGTGTCTAGACTTCTTGTCAATGTACCAGAGTGATCAGCTCTCCATTATCGGACCACTTGGACTCTTCAGTGGATTGTTTGGAGTGAGTAGCATGGACACTATACCCACCTCTGTCCCCTCCCCTCACACCTCTTTCTTCTCCCTCTTACCCCTTCACTATGCCCACCTCTGTCACCTCCCCCTCCCCTCCTTTCTCCCTCCCCCTCACACCCCTCCCTCCCCTCCCCTCCCCTCCCCCCCAGCTCCTATGTGGTATCTTTGTCCCACTTGGTCTCGTCGTCATGGTGTGTATGAACAAGGGATCATACCATCCCAATTAGACATATTATACTGCATTTTATATAGCATGTAATTACCTTACAACTGTACAAATCCCACAGAAGCTCTATCCCATTGAACTCTACCTCACAACACACTACTCATTCCTACACACACACACACGCACACACACACACACACACACACACACACACACTGATGGATATTATATAGCACAAATTATAATGTTGAATGATGCTAGCTTTTCATGTGATCACTCAAATGTGTGCATGTGCAGGAGTCAATGGGTACACTTAGACCACTGCCCAAACAATGTGCACAGCCCACAGCTGCAAGGAGCCACTAGTACTGGTGACATGCAGTGCCCATGGCCATAGCTACTGACTGGATGGTCTTATAGTGCGGCTAGCCAACAATGAAATCTCTCCACGTGTGTAGCTAGCTAGTGGAGTGAGTAACTCTGGCAAGGTGAGGTGTGTCTACATGTTAGTTAACATAAAACAGTATAGAATAATGGTCTGGTTTCCCCTTAATCATAAAGACTTCTTAAGCTCATGATCATCCGGTGCAGGTGTAAGAATTTGCTGTAGCGGCCATCTTCCGGAAGTGATGCAATACAGACGGGGAGGGGCTAGAAGAGGGGATTTCAAAGACTGACGTCATAGGGGCATTCTTGTGCGGCCGCCCTGTCGCTCCTGCCCTGGAGCACGGGCTCAGAACAAACTGTCCATCTCTCGCGGACAGCCTTAATGCTGTGACTGCTAATGAGTCAGAGGTTTTTGTCTCGGCGCATGATGCGCCGGCTCCGTGGTGCGGAGGAACAACCCCCCGCAGCCGAACCTGCCGAGACACCGCCACGAGCTGGAGAGGACAAGGAGTCCTTGTCCGCTGGGGTGGACCAGACAAGAGGAGTACGCTCTCCACCCATCCCCTCCGTCCCCACGCATGACGATCGCTCTCCCGCTCCCAGCAAGTCTGTTACAAGTGAAGAAGAGAGGAGCGAGTCCCCGCCAGCACCCTCTGGCGCTCTGGGTACAGCATCTCAACTGAGCAGTGCTTCAGGTACGCACGTGCGTGTGTGCGTGTGTGCTTCATGCCGATACAATAGAGCACACATAAACAGTGCTTCACAGACGGGCCGTATGAACTGGCTCTGATTCTGCTCACAGACATCCACTGACCAGACCCCACCTGGGCTGGTAGCTAGCTAGCTATGTGATATTATCTTGCCCACGCATGCCCCTAGTCTCTGGTAGCACAGTTGTTAGACTCCTGCACCACACACTGCTGGTGTGCCTAGGTCAGTGAACACACCAGTGTTTACTCTTACTCTTAACCCTAACCCTATTGCTTTCAACAGTGTAACTGAGCAATTTGAAGCCGCCACATGTCCAATGATATTCTTCATGCTTTCCGCTGTTGCCCTTATGGTATACCTAGCTAGCACAGATTACCTGCACTGTATATACGAGACTGCTAAATGTAGGGATGACATACAAGGGGCTGCTGGGCAAGACTACTGACAGTGTGCTTACATGCACTTTGTACCAACTGACACCTCCAAACACTGATAGGTCATGTAGACAACAGATGGGCAACCTCACAAGAATGCTGTCAAGTGTATTCATAGTTTTGTGGACCAATAATTGTGAGGTGTTGTGTACTAAGAGCTGCACACAGTGATGAGCAGCCACTGAGAGGTTCACAGCTGTATATTTTTAGAGGGGTTGTTGTGTTGACGGAATTGTCTGGTGGTACTCTAACTCACTCCCTGTGCCCTTGTCTTCTCAACAGATCGTCCCATGAGTCCATGGTACATTGATGCGCTGGTCTCCTTGCAAGGGGACCTCAAGCTGAAGGTATTAATGAGCACAGGACTGAGTAATAAGTTACAGAAGGTGGCTGGTGGGTTTATGAATGCAGCAGAGGAGCAACAAGTGAGAAAACAGCATGGCGACGACGAACAGATGGGCAAACTCATTGAAATACTGAAAGGAAAGCAAAACAAGGACTTCATCACTTTCTTGGAGATGTTGCGAAGTGCCAACTATGGAGGGTGGGCAGATGAACTGAAGAAAAAGGCAGAAGAGTTCAAAACAGTGAGAAGTAAGTGTGTTTAGTCAATTTGTGTTGTGTGTTGGGAAAATGTTTAAGTCCATCAAATCCTCCCGTCAGTCATTTTTAGACAACTTTAACCCTAACTTGGGGTACTAAGTGAGGTGGAGCCGTGTTAACTGCTAGCAAACACCTCAGCCCCGTGCACCCACACTGGTGTGCATGTGTACAAACATGATGGTCTCTGTCACTTGTCCTGCATGGATCTGTGACCTTTGTATGTGTCCAATGGTGAACTAAATGTTGTACACACATGCATGCTTGTGTGGAGCTGAGGGAATACCCCTATTGTGGCCATACCTCGACTCTCCCTAATCTCACAGTAGGATCTATCCATGGTCTCATGTAGCCAGACTGCATCCTCCCCTACAGTATATAATTATTTGCATGTGAGACATGTCCATATGTAAACATATGGCTTCCGTGCGGCCGATTTTGACCTTCCATATTCCCTTCCCTTTCTCTGCCAGATTGGGCCGGAATTGTGCAAACCTGGCATCAATCTGAACCCCTATCTTTGTACTACAAATGTGTGCTTACAAATAGTGAATAATCGTTCTCTATTCCAAGATATCGTGCCGTTAGTGACTACTGTAAAATAGCACAAATCGTCGTCGTGGCAAGTGAGAAAGCGGCTGATTTAGAAACGGAGGGTATGGGCCAATGATCGTAAGCGCTCACATGGAAAAGTTAGATCTTCTTCTTGCCTTTCGAAATCAACCTTCACCGTGTGTCAGTGCCACAAGCTCACTTGCCACATGAAGATTTGCTGAGAAGACTCGTTGCCAGCTTCTCGGGAGCCTTTGTCATGTGACTTTCCCATGACACTCTGTTAAATGTCATAACACTTGGAGTGGAGCTTTGGGAAATGACAGCGTAACCGTCTTAAAGCCATGTGCCAATGTCTAGCTGCCAACAGGAATGATTATCTTTGCGATTGAAACAGATTTGTGCGACGATTCCCACATTGTTGTACAATTCGTCTTGCAAATCGCACGCACATCACATGCCATCACATGCGTAACCACGGTAATGCCGAAGAATGCGATAAAACCGCACGGTTCACGCTAAAATAAACAAACTGAGCTAGCAACAGACATGTCCCACATGCGTTATGACATGATGTGGGAGATCCTAAGAGCCAAGTACATGTCAATGATCTCCTGTTTGTTGGCCCGAGCACTCTTTGTATCTATCCCAGTTATAATCTGTGAATATTGCCACCACGTTCTGGTGGATCCAAACAAAATGGTAAAAACATGGAGGCAGGAATAGCTGCCGGCTGTTTGAGCCTCGAACTGGACTATCTCAACTTTTCACTCTGTAGTGGACGGAAGAGGAAGTGATGGAGGGCCAGCCTCATCAACAACTGGAGATAAGCAAGAGGTGAGCCTACTGAAGCATGAGGCATAGTTGAGTGTAGTGTATCCTCTTCATTGTCTTGACATTATTGAGAAAGTATCACTGTGATGTTGCGTAGCAACTGCAATGACTAAGTGTGTCACTGTAACGTTGATGTTGCTGTGACTGCAGCCTTAGGGATAGAATACAGGAAATGCTCTCAGTTGATTTGACATGTCAGGATGACCTTAGCTTCCTGAATGTTCACCTTGCATAAGGTAGCCATTTTGTTGATGTACCACTCCTTTAGTAGGGAGCAGTGATCAAGTGCTGCTGAAGTCTCTTTCAGTCCTTTCACCTCTGCACTTAGCCACAAAGGTTTCTTTACATTACAATACAGCTTGTGATCCCTCCTTCATGAATTCCTGTAGTGTGTCATGTTTCTGGGGAGTTGTCCAGAGTGAATCCTTAGTATAATTATAGTGTTCCAATTGGTGTGTACATGTTTGTGGCTGTGCATGCATTGCATGTTCATGTGTTTGGACACCATCTGGTTGTGTCTGGTTTACATGTCTTTGTACCTCACTGTGTTGCAGTCCCTCCGTGCCAAGCTGGGCCCCTTCTACTCAATAGAGTGCATCCAAGACAACCCTCTGCTGGCCTCTTCTACAATGCAGTATGTCAACCTGAATTTGGTGCAACCAACACAGCGTCGCCCGGTAGCAGGGAAGGTTAATGAGGCCGTATCAGTGCACCTGGCCAGGGGAGGTGTTGAACAGGTGCCTTACGAGAAGGTGCCACTCGAGTATGAACACATCCTCTCCTTCTCCCCTCCTGCTGGTATCTCCAGAAAGCGGGTGCTCATTGAGGGTGTACCGGGTAGTGGCAAGAGCACTCTCGTCCAGCGAATGTGCCACGATTGGTCGGTTGGCTGTTTTGCACAGGACTACAAAGTAGTCATCCAAGTCACCCTGAGGAGTCTCCCCAAGGACCAGAAGCTGAGCCTGGAAGACCTCATCTTCACATCTGTCGGGGATGCAGCTATTGTTCAAGAGGTCACTGACTTCGTTACTGCACACCAAGGACAGGGGGTCCTGTTCATGTTTGATGGCTTTGATGAGCTGTCAGAAGAAATGCGTGAAAAGTCTCCTGTTTGCGACATCATCACTGGCCATCTTGCCCCTCACTCATCATTCATGGTCACCACTCGCCCCATTGCTGCAGAGAGCCTCTATCACCGTGTGGACAGAAGGGTTGAGATCAGTGGATTCGGAAGAGAAGAAGTGGAGAAATTCATCAGAGAGTACTTTGCCTCCAACCCATCAGCAGGAGAGAAGCTCCTGTCGACCCTCTATGATCGCCCTCACATCATGAACCTCTGCTTCACCCCACTCCTCTTGCTTATGGTATGCTACGTAACGTCTCTCGGTGACGACTCTCCAGAACTCCTGTCACTGCACCAGTTGTTTGAGTGTGTCATCATCCACACCATCAACCACAACCTGAAGCGAATGGGCAGGAAGAAACACACTGACAGTCTCCAAGATGTAATGCGACTCTTTCCCAGCTTCAACAAACTGATCCAATTGGCACAGGAGGGGATCGAAAAGGACACCATCATTTTCTCCGACCTCGACTTTGAAGTGGACAGTGTCTTCTTAGGCTTGTTCAACTGCGTTAAAGCACAGAATCGGTTCGGGGTGATCTCTTGCACGTGGCACTTCCTGCACCTCACCCTGCAGGAGTTCATGGCGGCCCTCGCTGTGACCAAGAAGACACCAGAGGAGCAGGTCACCTTCTGGAGACGACACCTCACCTTGAGGTACGACAAGGACGGGGACTTTGTTCTGGCAGATGACAGGAACAGGACTATGTTCCTGTTCTTCAGTGGGCTGAGTGGTCTCAGCACCCCGGGCATGCAGAGGATGCTACTGGAGACACTCAACACAGTAGTGAAGCCCAGCATTAGGAGGAGTACCCCACTTCCTGAACTGTGTGAAGTCGTAGCTGAGAGTGGCAATGAACAGTTGGCTCAGTCCATCCTGTCCCCATGTGGACCAACAGTGAAGATTGATGAGGACTACCTCGATGATGTTGGCATAGCGTGGTGTGTCACTCAGCACTGCAAGCAGGTGGAAGGGGCTGGAATCAGGGTTGGAGATATAGGTGTCCCCTCATGGAATAGTGCTAGCTTTATCTCTCAGCTGGGAGATGTCTCCACACTAACAAGAGTGGAGCTGCCAGATATAAAGGTTGATGATGGTAAGTTATCCCAAGGGCAGTTGAACCCATTTACAACTGAGGACTGCTTGACTGTATAAAGTGTTAAGATTGAGAAGGACACTTAATAGTTGGAACAATCTTATTCTTACTTCCCAATGATGCTCTTTTGGTAGTGCTCTGATTACTATACTCAACCACTGAGGTCCAGTACAAGTCTGTTGTTTGTAGCTGTTTAAGAAGAAGGTTGACACAACAGATGGTTACACTGTACACACTGAATGGCTGTCAGTTTTACTGAGGAACCTCCAGCTTGCAATGCCACTTTGTATTTGGATTTGAATTGGGAATGGGAAGTATAGACTTGTACTGTGTGTGATTATGAGTAACAGACGTGTGTCCATGGTCCCCACATGGATGTTGTGCAATCTGTATACGTATGCACCTTACCTTCCAAAATTGTGTGGAAATCTTTTCATGACTTTTTCTATACTTGTACTTTCTCCAGATCTGTCAACTGTCAGGGAATTTCTACTGAAGCAAGCACAACTCAAGTATTTCACATTTGGAGTACTCGGCGAACGCACCGAGGATATGATTGACACAGTGAAGGTATTGAAATGCTACAGTGGAATATCAACTTGATTTGCCCATGTCTCAAAGTGTCCCATGTCAACTGTCCCTAACCTGTGCAGTGTGGGTGGAGTCTGTACTTGATGAGGTGTAGCAGTAGTAGAAGTGTGTCAGTTGTGTGTTTAGACTACAAAGTGTGCACATTCCACCATTTGAGCAATGTGTGCATGTGAGTGCCCCTTTACTTTGTTGTTTGTGTAGGATGTGCTAACACACCACAAGGACTCACTGAAGGAAGTGACACTACATGGGGACTGGAGAGGTGTGTTGTGAGTAGCATGTGTCACACCATGCACAGTGGGTATCCATGGACACTGTTCCACTCAAAGAGAAAATGAAGTGTGTTGTGAAGAGGGTGTTTGCAGTACAAATGTATTCCATGTAACATCTCCCATTACCATGGTAACCATGTTTTTCTATACTGAACTAGCAGATGGTTGCCATGGTAATGGAGGTATTCCACCCTCAAGAGGATGTATAATTATTGGTGATATACAGAACTAAAATGAATGACTACTGTCCACTGGTCTTCACTCCTGCTTGTGCATGTCTGACGTGTGTTGGAATTCTCTCAGTTTGTTCTCATACCACCTTCCAGTTCCCCTTGACCCTTTGGTGGAGTCCCTTGTGACCTGTCAGAGATTGACTTCTTTGGAGCTGGACTATATCACCCTGTCCCTTCAGAGTTGCATCACATTAGTGAAGGGGTTGCACAATCTGAGGGCACTCGGACTGGTTTGGGTGTCTTTGTCAGATGAAGTGAGTGACTGAGTTTGAGCTGCATGAATTGTAGACAATCAGTTGCAGTGTTTGAAGTATTCAACATGTCATGCAATTCTATTGTCTTCCCTTACAGTCACTCACTGCCTCAGATGTCCACCTCATTGCATCATCAGTGGAACACCACCCCAGTCTGAGGGAGCTGACTGTTGTAAGAAGGTGCAGTAGGTCCCTTGTCAAGGGAGCAGTGGAGGGGATGGCAAGGAGACATGGTGTGGATAAATTGGTTGTTGCTTCCTTCATTGAGGACGGTGAGTATCTTTAATACATTGTCATTCCATTGTATCCATGGCACACAGACAGTCTGTTCTAAATCATGCCCCCCAATCATGTTTCATTGTTATGTGTACCTCGTCTGTCCCTTGCTGACCTCTCTAGTCAGAAGGAAGAAATGACAGCTGAGTCAGTTTTGGAGGTTTAGTCATATTCCATGTGCCTTTTCCAAATGGTGCCCCCCTAAGTGGTTAGCCAATAGTTGTCCAGTGTCATAAGACCTTGTCATTCCTTTGGTACCCCCTTGCATGCATAGCAACACATGACCAAGCTAAGTGTGTTTGTGGGACATCAAACTTCACCACCAACAATAGCTAACCTGTCACCTGTAGCACTACACTGGGGGATCAACGCCTTTCATGGGGGCCTGAATGTATGAACCCCTATTTAGCCTATTTCTTGGAAATACCCAGAGGTGTACTCTCCTACTTCAGTAACCCATTTCCGTCCTTCCAGCTTTGCTAACTCCAATAACTACTGAGTCACCATCAATGTGTTGTCTCATGCATCCTCTGCAGTTGCCCCTGCTCTGGTCCCGCCCATCTGTGCTGTAATGAGGACAGGATCACTAAAGACCTTGTGTGTTGTTGGACTCCCTCCCCAACTAGCAGAGCAGGTGTTGAAGGAACTACCTCACTGCACTCAACTCAGGGAGTTGGAGTTGGAGTTGTACTTGTCCAGGTCAGACAAGGTGAGACATGTCACTTTGTATCCAATACATCAACAGTATAAACTCCTACTGTACATCTGCACATGTAGTAAGGTTGGGAGGCTCTGTATGTACCCCAACAAGGGCAGTTGTGTAAGGGACTGCCTCACTGCACTCAACTCAACTGTGTGTGTGTGTGTGCAGTGTGTGTGTGTGTGCAGTGTGTGTGTGTGTGTAGTGTGTGTGTGTGTGTGTGTGTGTGTGCGGTGTGTGGTGTGTGTGTGTGTGTGTGTGTGTGTGTGTGTGTGTGTGCAGTGTGTGTGTGTGTGTGTGTGTGTGCGGTGTGTGTGCGGTGTTTGTGTTGTGTGTGTGTGTGTGTGTGTGTGTGTGTGTGTGTGTGTGTGTGTGTGTGTGTGTGTGTGCAGTGTGCAGTGTGTGTGTGTGTGTGTATGGTGTGTCGTGTTGTGTGTGTGTGTGTGTGTGTGTGTGTGTGTGTGTGTGTGTGTGTGTGTGTGCAGTGTGTGTGTGTTTGAGCGTGTGTGTGTGTGTGTGTGTGTATGTGTGTGCGCTTCTTCTTTACAGGTTGGTACCCTCCCATCAGCTATTGAAGCTGCTCTCTCAAAGTGCACCACACTGGAGAAACTGACAGTGAACAGTCTTCCCTCTTCTGTCACTGCTGCCCTGCTTAGGGCAGTGAGTACTGTCAGGTCCTTGAAGGAAGTGTCAATGGACAGGTGTGACTATGGTATGCTGTGTGTGTGTGCGTGTGTGTGTGTGTGCATGTGTGTGTGGTGTTTGTGTTTTGCGTGTGTGGTGTGGTGTGTGTGTGTGTGTGTGTGTGTGTGCAGTGTGTGTGTGTGTGTGTGTGTGTGTGTGTGTGTGTGCAGTGTGTGTGTGTGTGCAGTGTGTGTGTGTGTGTAGTGTGTGTGTGTGTGTGTGTGTGCGTGTGGTGTGTGGTGTGTGTGTGTGTGTGTGTGTGTGTGTGTGTGTGTGTGTGTGTGTGTGTGTGTGTGTGTGTGTGTGTGTGTGTGTGTGTGTGTGTGTGTGCAGTGTGTGTGTGTGTGTGTGTGTGTGTGTGTGTGCAGTGTGCAGTGTGTGTGTGTGTGTGTGTGTGTGTGTGTGTGTGTGTAGTAGAGTTGTGTGTTGCTATGCATGTGTGTGAATGTGACAACATTTGACAGTGCAGTATGTTTTGTGTTAGGTCCACAGCTTGTAATGTGTAGTTCAGCTCTGCACCTTGTGTCTCCCTCCACAACCACTTGTCTCCCTCCCCTGCAGATGGTGTTGATGAGGAGGTGGAGACACCTGCCAGTTACCTAAAGACAAGCAACTTGAGGAAACTGGAGTTGACTGAGTACTACAACCTATCCTCTGTGCACATTGCAACCATCCTCAATGGTCTCAATGGGAACAACAGCCTTGAAGAGCTGGTGGTCATACCACCAGAGCCATGGGTGAGTCATGTCTGGTAATGTGATTCCTGTGTGTGTACTAGAAGGGATGGTAGTGACACCAAGCCCACAGGTCAGTTCTGAATGTGTTGTCTGTTTGTCACATAACACAATGTGAACTGGTTTCTTTCATCAGTAAACTACGCACACTTTGAAACCATCTCCATTCACTTGACTACCCATAACAGGTGATGGCCCCTTCCTCTCACTCGGGAGAGCCCCCATGATGTTGTACATCTGTCTTGTTCATACAGTTCCTCTTTGCAGTTTGCAGTTCTCACTTGTCTACAGTTTTGTATTCTTTGTAGTTTGTAGAGAGAACTTCTCATTACACTAGTATTCCATGTATTGTCCAGAGTAGTTGTTTCTACTACTGTGAATGGTGTTCTCACTATGGGCTCAACTGATGAAGCCATGCAAGACCTGTAGTTTAACTCTTCTGTCCCCCGGCCTATTAGCTTGCCTTGCTTATGTCAATGTGTGTCCATTGTCCTTACCTGTACACCTCCCCTATACCTCATGTCCTCCATTGCTCCATTTCATGTGTGCTTTGTGTCAAGTCTGAGACTGCTGCAGTGTTAGTTGTCACACAGCACGGTCTCCTTAACCTCATGCAGGAGGAGGTGATGGGGGAGGATGTGTCAAACCCTGACATGCTGAAGGCAGTTCAAACAGCAGTCAGGGTGAACAGGTCAGTAAAGAGGATCAGGATTGATGGCAGAAAGTTGAAATGGACCAATGTGGCCACTGCTATCATTGAAGGAGCAGCACATAACACAACATTGATGGAGGTGGAGCTGGAGACACCGTATGGCTGTCATCCTCCTCCCCAGGAGGTGGTTGATAAAACAAGACAAGCAAATCCAAAACTACGACTGGTTGTTGAGGCTGGTGAGTGAACATCACATGACATCACATGCCATCACATGACACTAGTACACCCCCCCACATGTTGTGTGTCTCATGTCCCAAGTTGTGTCTGAGTGGTGTGTGGTGGTCTGTTGGTACAAGTGTGTCACAGTGAGGGCTTGTGAGCAAGTGCTGCACTGGAGGAGGGACCCGTCCCCCTCACTAAAGAGGGGGTTCCCCTCACAACACCCACCCAGTAGTGTCAGTGTGTGGTAGTGTGGATTGGCCTCATACCCTTTTGTGTACATGTGAAGGAAGGTCTGGTATGTGCATACTGCTCGCACTGTGTGGCATTCACAATCCCACAGAAAACAGTGGAGCCTCTGCACATGTGCACACAGTAGGTACCAGGCTGTCCTTCCCGCCTCCACACAATTACCAGTGCACAGGAATGAGGCTAGTGATGAATGTGTGGTAGTGGGCATGCAAGTGATCAGGAGGGAGTGATTTAGGGCAAGAGTGACGTGGTGCTAGGGTGTCAGGTGACATGTCACATGTGTGTACTGTGAGTGACAGTCACTTGTCACTATTTGCATGCAGGCATCTACAACTACTTGTAGCCTCCGAAGACATGCCCCTCCTGACCTGGTGAGTTGAGCAGTGTCCCAACCTCCTCTTGTCCCTGTGCTGGTCACATGACCCAGACAGAGGTAGTGGGTGCACACATTGATCCATTTGTCATGTGTCCTCCCATTTCATGTCCTTACCCACAACATGTCTCTCCACTCCACAGGACTCCAGTCTCCTCTCTTGTCTGCACAACAAACTGAAAGATATTTACAACTAGTGTTTTGTTCATAGTATAAATTAATTACACAATTACACAATTATAACTAGTTTATTGACATGTCTGTGTGTTGTAGCTAGCTAGGGTAGGCTGTATTGTAGCACACTTTGTATACACTTGAAGTTAATTTCAACTCAGAGTGATTTTTACAGTTAGATTTTGCAAGCGAATGTTCGAATTCTTAATTAAAGTTTGTGAATAATGGAATCAGATAGTCGCGCATGTATATGGTCATCGAACCTGAGAAATCCGGAAATCAATCTTTAATTTCTGTACATGTACGTACGTCGACTGGTAGTCCGCCATTTTCTAATTAACCGGAAACCGCCTTTATTAGGCAAGATTAGGCAAGATATGACAAGGTAAGATTAGGCAAGATTTGGTAAGATATGCCAAGGTAAGATTAGTCAAGATTAGGCAAGATATGACAAGGTAATATTTGGCAAGATTTGGCAAGATATGACAAGATAACATGTGGCAAGATTTGGCAAGATATGATAAGGTAAGATTAAGCAAGATTTGGTAAGATATGACAAGGTAAGATTAGGTAAGATTTGGTAAGATAAGACAAGGTAAGCTTTGGCAAGATTTGACAAGGTAAGATTAGTGAAGATTTGGCAAGATATGACAAGGTAAAAGTTGGCAAGATTTGGCAAGATATGACAAGGTAATATTTGGCAAGATTTGGCAATATATGACAAGGTGAGATTAAGCAAGATTTGGCAAGATATGAAAAAGTAAGATTAGGCAAGATTTGGCAAGATATGACAAGGTAACATTAGGCAAGATTTAGAAAAGTTATGACAAGGTAAAATTTGGCAAGATTTGGCAAGATATGACAAAGTAAGATATGGCAAGATTTGGCAAGATATGAGAAGGTAGGATTAAGCAAGATTTGGCAAGATATGACAACTTAAAGGTAAGACTTGGCAAGATTTGGCAAGATATGACAAGGTAAGATCAGGCAAGATTTGGCAAGATATGAGAAGGTAAGATATGGCAAGATTAGGCAAGATATGACAAGGTAAGATTTGGCAAGATTTGGCAAGATTTGGTAAGATATGACAAGGTAAGATTCGGCAAGATTTGGCAAGATATGACAAGGTAAGATTAGGCAAGATTTAGCAAGATATGACAAGGCAAGATATGGCAAGATTTGGCAAGATATGACAAGGTAATATTTGGCAAGATTTGGCAAGATATGACAGGATAAGATTTGGCAAGATTTGGCAAGATATGAAGGTAAAATTAAGCAAGATTTGGTAAGATATGAGAAGGTAAGAATTGGAAAGATTTGGCAAGATATGACAAGGTAAGATTTGGCAAGATTTGGCAAGATATAACAAGGTAATATTAAGTAAGATTTGGCAAGATATGAAAAAGTAAGATTAGGCAAGATTTGGCAAGATATGACATGGTAAGATTTGGCAAGATTTGGCAAGATTTGACAGGGTAAGATTTGGCAAGATTTGGCAAGATATGACAAGGTAAGATTAGGCAAGATTTGGCAAGATATGATAAGGTAAGATTTGGCAAGATTTGGCGAGATATGACAAGGTATGATTTGGCAAGATTTGGCAAGATATGAAAAAGTAAGATTAAGCAAGATTTGGCAAGATATGACAAGGTAAGATCAGGCAACATTTGGCAAGATATGACAAGGTAAGATTTGGCAAGATTAGGAAAGATATGACAAGGTAAGATTTGGCAAGATTTGGCAAAATTTAGTAAGATATATATGACAAGGTAAGATTCGGCAAGATTTGGAAAGATATGACAAGGTAAGATTTGGCAAGATTTGGCAAGATATGAAAAGGTAAGATTAGGCAAGATTTGGCAAGATATGACATGGTAAGATTTGGCAAGATTTGGCAAGATTTGACAGGGTAAGATTTGGCAAGATTTGGCAAGATATGACAAGGTAAGATTAGGCAAGATTTGGCAAGATATGATAAGGTAAGATTTGGCAAGATTTGGCGAGATATGACAAGGTATGATTAGTCAAGATTTGGCAAGATATGAAAAAGTAAGATTAAGCAAGATTTGGCAAGATATGACAAGGTAAGATCAGGCAACATTTGGCAAGATATGACAAGGTAAGATTTGGCAAGATTAGGAAAGATATGACAAGGTAAGATTTGGCAAGATTTGGCAAAATTTAGTAAGATATGACAAGGTAAGATTCGGCAAGATTTGGAAAGATATGACAAGGTAAGATTTGGCAAGATTTGGCAAGATATGAAAAGGTAAGATTAGGCTAGATTTGGTAGGATATGCCAAGGTAAGATTTGGCAAGATTTGGCAAGATATGACAAGGTAATATTTGGCAAGATTTGGCAAGATATGACAAGATAAGATTTGGCAAGATTTGGCAAGATATGACAAGGTAAGATTAAGCATGATTTGGTAAGATATGACAAGGTTAGATTCGGCAAGATTTGGCAAGATATGACATGGTAAGATTTGGCAAGATTTGGTAAGATATGAGAAGGTATGATTAAGCAAGATTTGGCAAGATACGAAAAGGAAGAATAGGCAAGATTTGGCAAGATATGACAACTTAAAGGTAAGAGTTGACAAGATTTGGCAAGATATGATAAGGTAAGATCAGACAAGATTTGGCAAGTATGACAAGGTAAAATTTGGCAAGATTAGGCAAGATATGACAAGGTAAGATTTGGCAAGATTTGGTAACATAGAACAAGGTAAGATTCGGTAAGATTTTACACGATATGATAAGGTAAGATTAGGCAAGATTTGGAAAGATATGATAAGGTAAGATTTGGCAAGATTTGGCAAGATATGACAAGGTAATATTTGGCAAGATTTGGCAAGATATGGCAAGATAAGATTGGGCAAGATTTGGCAAGATATGAAGATAAGATTAAGCAAGATATTTTAAGATATGACAAGGTAAGAATTGGAAAGATTTAGCAAGATATGACAAGGTAAGATTAAGCAAGATTTGGTAAGATATGACAAGGTAAGAATTGGCAAGATTTGGCAAGATATGACAAGGTAAGATTTGGCAAGATTTGGCAAGATATGACAAGGTAAGTTTTGGCAAGATTAGGCAAGATATGACAAGGTAAGATTTGGCAAGATTTGGCAAAATTTAGTAAGATATGACAAGGTAAGATTCGGCAAGATTTGAAAAGATATGACAAGGTAAGATTTCGCAAGATTTGGCAAGATATGACAAGGTAAGATTAGGCTAGATTTGGTAGGATATGCCAAGGTAAGATTTGGCAAGATTTGGTAAGATATGGCAAGGTTAGATTCGGCAAGATTTGGCAAGATATGACATGGTAAGATTTGGCAAGATTTGGTAAGATATGACAAGGTTAGATTCGGCAAGATTTGGCAAGATATGACATGGTAAGATTTGGCAAGATTTGGCAAGATATGAGAAGGTATGATTAAGCAAGATTTGGCAAGATACGAAAAGGAAGACTAGGCAAGATTTGGCAAGATATGACAACTTAAAGGTAAGAGTTGACAAGATTTGGCAAGATATGATAAGGTAAGATCAGGCAAGATTTGGTAAGATATGACAAGGTAAAATTTGGCAAGATTAGGCAAGATATGACAAGGTAAGATTTGGCAAGATTTGGTAACATATAACAAGGTAAGATTCGGTAAGATTTTGCAAGATATAATAAGGTAATATTAGGCAAGATTTGGAAAGATATGACAAGGTAAGATTTGGCAAGATTTGGCAAGATATGACAAGGTAATCTTTGGCAAGCTTTGGCAAGATATGGCAAGATAAGATTGGGCAAGATTTGGCAAAATATGAAGATAAGATTAAGCAAGATATTTTAAGATATGACAAGGTAAGAATTGGAAAGATTTAGCAAGAGATGACAAGGTAAGATTAAGCAAGATTTGGTAAGATATGACAAGGTAAGAATTGGCAAGATTTGGCAAGATATGACAAGGTAAGATTTGGCAAGATTTGGCAAGATATGGCAAGGTAAGATTAGTCAAGATTTGGCAAGATTAGGCAAGATTTTGTGAGATATGACAAGGTAAGATTTGGTAAGATTTGGCAAGATATGACAAGGTAAGATTAAGCAATATTTGGCAAGATATGAAAAGTAAGATAAAGCAAGATTTTGCAAGATATGACAACTGAAGGTAAGATTTGGCAAGATTTGGCAAGATATGACATGGTAAGATTAAGCAAGATTTGGCTAGATATGAAAAAGTAAGATTAGGCAAGATTTGGCAAGATATGACAAGTTAAGATTTGGCAAGATTAAGCAAGATATGAAGGTAAGATTAGGCAAGATTTGGCAAGATATGACAAGATAAGTTTTGGCAAGATTTGGCAAGATATGACAAGGGAATATTTGGCAAGATTTGGCAAGATATGACAAGGTAAGAATCGGCAAGAATTGGCAAGATATGACAAGGTAGTATTTGGCAAGATTTGGCAAGATATGACAAGGTAAGATTAGTCAAGATTTGGCAAGATATGAGAAGGTAAGATTTGGCAAGATTTGGCAAGATATGACAAGGTAAGATTTGGCAAGACTTGGCAAGATATGACAAGGTAAGATTAAGCAAGATTTGGTAAGATATGACAAGGTAAGATTTGGCAAGATTTGGCAAGATATGACAAGGTAAGATTTGGCAAGATTTGGCATGATATGACAAGGTAAGATTAGTCAAGATATGGCAAGATATGACAAGGTAAGATTAGTCAAGATTTGGCAAGATATGACAAGGTAAGATTTGGCAAGATTTGGCAAGATATGACAAGGTGAGATTAGTCAAGATTTGGCAAGATATGACAAGGTAAGATTAGGAAAGATTTGGCAAGATATGACAAGGTAAGATTTGGCAAGATTAGGCAAGATTTGGTAAGATTTGGCAAGATATGACAAGGTAAGATTAAGCAAAATTTGGCAAGATAAGGCAAGATTTTGCAAGATATGACAACTGAAGGTAAGATTTTGGCAAGATTTGGCAAGATATTATATGGTAAGATTAAGCAAGATTTGGCTAGATATGAAAAAGTAAGATTAGGCAAGATTTGGCAAGATATGACAAGTTAAGATTTGACAAGATTAAGCAAGATATGAAGGTAAGATTAGGCAAGATTTGGCAAGATTTGACAAGATAAGTTTTGGCAAGATTTGGTAAGATATGACAAGGGAATATTTGGCAAGATTTTGCAAGATATGACAAGGTAAGATTCGGCAAGAATTGGCAAGATATGACAAGGTAATATTTGGCAAGATTTGGCAAGATATGACAAGGTAAGATTATTCAAGATTTGGCAAGATATGAGAAGGTAAGATTTGGCATGATTTGGCAAGATATGATAAGGTAATATTTGGCAAGATTTGGCAAGATATTAGAAGATAAAGTTTGGCAAGATTTGGCAAGATATGACAAGGTAAGATTAAGAAAGATTTGGCAAGATATGACAAGGTAATGTTTGGCAAGATTTGGCAAGATATGACAAGGTGAGATTAAGCAAGATTTGGCAAGATATGAAAAAGTAAGATTAAGGAAGATTTGGTAAGATATGACAAGGTAAGCTTTCGCAAGATATGACAAGGAAAGATTAGTCAAGATTTGGCAATATATGACAAGGTAAGATCAGGCAAGATTTTGGCAAGATATGACAAGGTAAGATTTGGCAAGATTAGGCAAGATATGACAAGGTAAGATTTGGCAAGATTTGGCAAGATTTGGCAAGATATGACAAGGTAAGATTTGGCAAGATTTGGCAAGATATGACAAGGTAAGATTTGGCAAGATTTGGCAAGATATGACAACTGAAGGTAAGATTAGTCAAGATATGGCAAGATATGACAAGGTAAGATTTGGCAAGATTTGGCAAGATATGACAAGGTAAGATTTGGCAAGATTTGGCAAGATATGACAAGGTAAGATTAGTCAAGATTTGGCAAGATTTGACAAGGTAAGATTAGGCAAGATTTGGCAAGATATGACAAAGTAAGATTTGGCAAGATTAGGCAAGATTTGGCGAGATATGACAAGGTAAGATTTGGTAAGATTTGGCAAGATATGACACGGTAAGATTAAGCAAAATTTGGCAAGAAAAGGCAAGATTTTGCAAGATAAGACAACTGAAGGTAAAATTTGGCAAGATTTGGCAAGATATGACATGGTTAGATTAAGCAAGATTTGGCTAGATATGAAAAAGTAAGATTAGGCAAGATTTGGCAAGATATGAGAAGTTAAGATTTGACAAGATTAAGCAAGACATGAAGGAAAGATTAGGCAAGATTTAGCAAGATATGACAAGATAAGTTTTGGCAAGATTTGGCAAGATATGACAAGGTAAGATTTGGCAAGATTTGGCAAGATATGACAAGGTAAGATTAAGCTAGATTTGGTATGATATGACAAGGTAATATTTGGCAAGATATGGCAAGATGTGACAAGGTAATATTTGGCAAGATTTGGCAAGATATGACAAGGTAAGATTAGTCAAGATTTGGCAAGATATGAGAAGGAAAGATTTGGCACGATTTGGCAGGATATGATAAGGTAATATTTGGCAAGATTTGGCAAGATATGAGAAGATAAAGTTTGGCAAGATTTGGCAAGATATGACAAGGTAAGATTTGGCAAGATTTGGCAAGATATGACAAGGTAAGATTAGTCAAGATTTGGCAAGATTTGACAAGGTAAGATTAGGCAAGATTTGGCAAGATATGACAAGGTAAGATTTGGCAAGATTAGGCAAGATTTGGCGAGATATGACAAGGTAAGATTTGGTAAGATTTGGCAAGATATGACAAGGTAAGATTAAGCAAAGTTTGGCAAGAAAAGGCAAGATTTTGCAAGATAAGACAACTGAAGGTAAAATTTGGCAAGATTTGGCAAGATATGACATGGTTAGATTAAGCAAGATTTGGCTAGATATGAAAAAGTAAGATTAGGCAAGATTTGGCAAGATATGACAAGTTAAGATTTGACAAGATTAAGCAAGATATGAAGGTAAGATTAGGCAAGATTTGGCAAGATATGACAAGATAAGTTTTGGTAAGATTTGGCAAGATATGACAAGGTAAGATTTGGCAAGATTTGGCAAGATATGACAAGGTAAGATTAAGCTAGATTTGGTAAGATGTGACAAGGTAATATTTGGCAAGATATAGCAAGATATGACAAGGTAAGATTTGGCAAGATTTGGCAAGATATGACAAGGTAAGTTTAGTCAAGATTTGGCAAGATATGAGAAGGAAAGATTTGGCATGATTTGGCAAGATATGATAAGGTAATATTTGGCAAGATTTGGCAAGATATGAGAAGATAAAGTTTGGCAAGATTTGGCAAGATATGACAAGGTAAGATTTGGCAAGATTAGGCAAGATTTGGCGAGATATGACAAGGTAAGATTTGGTAAGATTTGGCAAGATATGACAAGGTAAGATTAAGCAAAATTTGGCAAGATAAGGCAAGATTTTGCAAGATATGACAACTGAAGGTAAGATTTTGGCAAGATTTGGCAAGATATGATATGGTAAGATTAAGCAAGATTTGGCTAGATATGAAAAAGTAAGATTAGGCAAGATTTGGCAAGATATGACAAGTTAAGATTTGACAAGATTAAGCAAGATAAGAAGGTAAGATTAGGCAAGATTTGGCAAGATTTGTCAAGATAAGTTTTGGCACGATTTGGTAAGATATGACAAGGGAATATTTGGCAAGATTTTGCAAGATATGACAAGGTAAGATTCGGCAAGAATTGGCAAGATATGACAAGGTAAGATTATTCAAGATTTGGCAAGATATGAGAAGGTAAGATTTGGCATGATTTGGCAAGATATGATAAGGTAATATTTGGCAAGATTTGGCAAGATATGAGAAGATAAAGTTTGGCAAGATTTGGCAAGATATGACAAGGTAAGATTAAGAAAGATTTGGCAAGATATGACAAGGTAATGTTTGGCAAGATTTGGCAAGATATGACAAGGTGAGATTAAGCAAGATTTGGCAAGATATGAAAAAGTAAGATTAAGGAAGATTTGGTAAGATATGACAAGGTAAGCTTTCGCAAGATATGACAAGGAAAGATTAGTCAAGATTTGGCAATATATGACAAGGTAAGATCAGGCAAGATTTTGGCAAGATATGACAAGGTAAGATTTGGCAAGATAAGGCAAGATATGACAAGGTAAGATTTGGCAAAATTTGGCAAGATTTGGCAAGATATGACAAGGTAAGATTTGGCAAGATTTGGCAAGATATGACAACTGAAGGTAAGATTAGTCAAGATATGGCAAGATATGACAAGGTAAGATTTGGCAAGATTTGGCAAGATATGACAAGGTAAGATTTGGCAAGATTTGGCAAGATATGACAAGGTAAGATTAGTCAAGATTTGGCAAGATTTGACAAGGTAAGATTAGGCAAGATTTGGCAAGATATGACAAGGTAAGATTTGGCAAGATTAGGCAAGATTTGGCGAGATATGACAAGGTAAGATTTGGTAAGATTTGGCAAGATATGACAAGGTAAGATTAAGCAAAATTTGGCAAGAAAAGGCAAGATTTTGCAAGATAAGACAACTGAAGGTAAAATTTGGCAAGATTTGGCAAGATATGACATGGTTAGATTAAGCAAGATTTGGCTAGATATGAAAAAGTAAGATTAGGCTAGATTTGGCAAGATATGACAAGTTAAGATTTGACAAGATTAAGCGAGATATGAAGGTAAGATTAGGCAAGATTTGGCAAGATATGACAAGATAAGTTTTGGCAAGATTTGGCAAGATAAGACAAGGTAAGATTTGGCAAGATTTGGCAAGATTTGGCAAGATATGACAAGGTAAGATTAAGCAAGATTTGGCAAGATTTGAAGAAGTAAGATTAGGCAAGATTTGGCAAGATATGACAAGGTAAGATTTGGCAAGATTTGGCATGATATGACAAGGTAAGGTTAAGCAAGATTTGGAAAGATATGAAAAAGTTAGATTAGGCAAAATTTGGCAAGATATGACAAGGTAAAATTAGGTAAGATTTGGCAAGATATGACAAGATAAGATTTGGCAAGATTTGGCAAGATATGACAAGGTAAAATTTGGCAAGATTTGGCAAGATATGACAAGGTAAGATTCGGCAAGTTTTGGCAAGATATGACAAGGTAAGATTTGGTAAGATTAGGCAAGATATGACAAGGTAAGATTAGGCAAGATTTGGCAAGATATGACAAGGTAAGATTTAGCAAGATTTGGCAAGATATGATAAGGTAATATTTGGCAAGATTTGGCAAGATATGACAAGATAAGATTTGGCAAGATTTGACAAGGTAAGATTAAGAAAGATTTGGTAATATATGACAAGGTAAGATTTGGCAAGATTTGGCAAGTTATGAAAGAGTAAGATTTGGCAAGATTTAGCAAGAAATGACAAGGTAAGATTTGGCAAGATTTGGCAAGATTTGGCGAGATATGACAAGATAAGATTTGACAAGATTTGGCAAGATTTGGCGAGATATGATAAGGTAAGATTTGGAAGATTTGGCAAGATATGACAAGGTAAGATTTGGCAAGATTAGGCAAGATTTGGAAACATATGACAAAGTAAGATTCGGAAAGATTTGGCAAGATATGACAAGGTAGAATTTGGCAAGATTAGGCAAGATATGACAAGGTTAGATTAGGCAAGATTTGGCAAGATATGAGAAGGTAAGATTAAGCAAGATTTGGTAAGATATGACAAGGTAAGATTTGGCAAGATTTGGTAAGATATGACAAGGTAAGATTAGTCAAGATTTGTCAAGATATGAAAAAGTAAGATTTGGCAAGATTAGGCAAGATTTAGCGAGATACGACAAGGTACGATTTGGCAAGATTTGGCAAGATATGACAAAGTAAGACTAAGCAAGATTTGGCAAGATATGAAAAAGTAATATTAGGCAAGATTAGGCAAGATATGACATGGTAAGATTTGGCAAGATTTGGCAAGATATGACAAGGTATGATTAAGCTAGCTATAGATTTGGTAAGATATGACAAGGTAAGATTTGGCAAGATTTGGCAAGATATGACAAGATAAGATTTGGCAAGATTTGGCAAGTTATGACAAGGTAAGATTAAGCAAGATTTGGCAAGATTTGAAAAAGTAAGATTAGGCAAGATTTGGCAAGATATGACAAGGTAAGATTTGGCAAGATTTGGCAAGATATGACAAGGTAAGGTTAAGCAAGATTTGGAAAGTTATGAAAAAGTTAGATTAGGCAAGAATTGGCAAGATATGACAAGGTAAGATTTAGCAAGATTTGGCAAGATATGGCAAGGTACGATTTGGCAAGATTTGGCAAGATATGACAAGGTAAGATTTGGAAAGATTAATCAATATTTGGCGAGATATGACAAGTTAAATTTGGTAAGATTTGGCAAGATATGACAAGGTAAGATTAGGCAATATTTGGCAAGATATGAAAAGTAAGATAAGGCAAGATTTGGCAAGATATGACAACTGAAGGTAAGATTTGGCAAGATTTGGCAAGATACGACATGGTAAGATTAAGCAAGATTTGGCTAGATATGAAAAAGCAAGATTAGGCAAGATTTTGCAACATATGACAAGGTAAGTTTATGCAAGATTTGGCGAGATATGACAAGTTAAGATTTGGCAAGATTAAGCAAGATATGACAAGGTAAGATTTGGCAAGATTTGGCAAGATATGACAAGGTAAGATTCGGCAAGATTTGGCAAGATATGACAAGGTAAGATTCGGCAAGATTGGCAAGATATGACAAGGTAAGATTTGGCAAGATTAGGCAAGATATGACAAGGTAAGATTTGGCAAGATTAGGAAGACATGACAAGTTAAGTTTAAGCAAGATTTGGCAAGATATGACAAGGTTAGATTAAGCAAGATTTGGTAATATATGACAAGTTAAGATTTTGCAAGATATGACAAGGTAAGATTCGGCAAGATTTGGCAAGATATGACAAGGTAAGATTAGTCAAGATTTGGCAAGATATGACAAGGTAAGATTTGGCAAAATTAGGCAAGATTTGGCGAGATCTGACAAGGTAAGATTTGGCAAGATTTGGCAAGATATGACAAGGTAAGATTAAGCAAGATTTGGCAAGATATGATAAAGTAAGATTAGGCAAGATTTGGCAAGATATTACAAGGTAAGATTTGGCAAGATTTGGCAAGAGGTAAGATTTGGCAAGATTTGGCAAGATATGAAAAAGTAAGATTTGGCAAGATATGACAGGGTAAGATTAGGCAAGATTTGACAAGATTTGGCGAGATATGACAAGATAAGATTTGGCAAGATTTGGCAAGATTTGGCGAGATATGACAAGGTAAGATTTGGCAAGATTTGGCAAGATATGAGAAGGTAAGATTTGGCAAGATTTGGCAAGATTTGGAAACATATGACAAAGTAAGATTTGGCAAGATTTTGCAAGATATGACAAGGTAGAATTTGGCAAGATTAGGCAAGATATGACAAGGTAAGATTAGTCAAGATTTGGCAAGATATGAGAAGGTAAGATTAAGTAAGATTTGGTAAGATATGACAAGGTAAGATTTAGCAAGATGTGGCAAGATATGACAAGGTAATATTAGTCAAGATTTGTCAAGATATGACAAGGTAAGATTTGGCAAGATTAGGCAAGATTTGGCAACATATGACAAGGTGAGATTCGGCAATATTTGGCAAGATATGACAAGGTAAGATTAGTCAAGATTTGTCAAGATAAGACAAGGTAACATTTGGCAAGATTAGGCAAGATTTTGCGAGATATGGCAAGGTAAGACTTTGTTGGATTTGGCAAGATATGACAAGGTAAGATTTGGCAAGATTTGGCAAGATATGATAAGGTAAGATTTGGCAAGATTTGGCAAGATATGGCAAGGTAAGATTAGTCAAGATTTGGCAAGATATGACAAGGTAAGATTAAGCAAGATTTGGCAAGATATGAAAAGTAAAATAAGGCAAGATTTGGCAAGATATGACAACTGAAGGTAAGATTTGGCAAGATTTGGCAAGATATGACATGGTAAGATTAAGCAAGATTTGGCTAGATATGAAAAAGTAAGATTAGGCAAGATTTGGCAAGATATGACAAGGTAAGATTTGGCAAGATTTGGCAAGATATGACAAGTTAAGATTTGGCAAGATTAAGCAAGATATGACAAGGTAACATTAGGCAAGATTTGGCAAAATATGACAAGATAAGATTTGGCAAGATTTGACAAGATATGACAAGGTAATATTTGGCAAGATATGGCAAGATATGACAAGGTAAGATTCGGCAAGATTTGGCAAGATATGACAAGGTAAAATTTGGTAAGATTAGGCAAGATATGAAAAGGTAAGATTAGGCAAGATTTGGAAAGATATGACAACTGAAGGTAAGATTTGGCAAGATTTGGCAAGATATGACATGGTAAGATTAAGCAAGATTTGGCTAGATATGAAAAAGTAAGATTAGGCAAGATTTGGCAAGATATGACAAGGTAAGATTTGGCAAGATTTGGCAAGATATGACAAGTTAAGATTTGGCAAGATTAAGCAAGATATGACAAGGTAACATTAGGCAAGATTTGGCAAAATATGACAAGATAATATTTGGCAAGATTTGGCAAGATATGACAAGGTAATATTTGGCAAGATTTGGCAAGATATGACAAGGTAAGATTTGGCAAGATTTGGCAAGATATGACAAGGTAAGATTTGGTAAGATTAGGCAAGATATGAAAAGGTAAGATTAGGCAAGATTTGGCAAAATATGACAAGGTAAGATTTGGCAAGATTTGGCAAGATATGATAAGGTAATATTTGGCAAGATTTGGCAAGATATCACAAGATAAGATTTGGCAAGATTTGGCAAGATATGACAAGGTAAGATTAAGCAAGATTTGGTAATATATGACAAGTTAAGATTTTGCAAGATGTGACAAGGTAAGATTCGGCAAGATTTGGCAAGATATGACAAGGTAAGATTAGTCAAGATTTGGCAAGATATGACAAGGTAAGATTTGGAAAGATTAGGCAAGATTTGGCGAGATCTGACAAGGTAAGATTTGGCAAGATTTGGCAAGATATGACAAGGTAAGATTAAGCAGGATTTGGCAAGATATGATAAAGTAAGATTAGGTAAGATTTGGCAAGATATGACAAGGTAAGATTTGGCAAGCTTTGGCAAGATATGACAAGGTAATATTTGGTAAGATTTGGCAAGATATGAAATAGTAAGATTTGGCAAGATTTGGCAAGATATGATAAGGTAAGATTTGGCAAGATTTGGCAAGATTTGGCGAGATATGACAAGATAAGATTTGGCAAGATTTGGCAAGATATGACAAGGTAAGATTTGGCAAGATTTGGCAAGATATAGCAAGGTAAGATTAGTCAAGATTAGGCAAGATATGACAAGGTAAGATTTGGCAAGATTAGTCAAGATTTGGCGAGATATGACAAGTTAAATTTGGTAAGATTTGGCAAGATATGACAAGGTAAGATTAAGCAAGATTTGGCAAAATATGAAAAGTAAGATAAGGCAAGATTTGGCAAGATATGACAACTGAAGGTAAGATTTGGCAAGATTTGGCAAGATATGACATGGTAAGATTAAGCAAGATTTGGCTAGATATGAAAAAGCAAGATTAGGCAAGATTTTGCAACATATGACAAGGTAAGTTTAGGCAAGATTTGGCGAGATATGACAAGTCAAGATTTTGCAAGATTAAGCAAGATATGACAAGGTAAGATTAGGCAAGATTTGGCAAGATATGACAAGATAAGATTTGGCAAGATTTGGAAAGATCTGACAAGGTAAGATTTGGCAAGATATGGCAAGATATGACAAGGTATGATTTGGCAAGATTTGGCAAGATTAAGCAAGATATGACAAGGTAAGATTAGGCAAGATTTGGCAAGATATGACAAGATAAGATTTGGCAAGATTTGGAAAGATCTGACAAGGTAAGATTTGGCAAGATTTGGCAAGATATGAAAAAGTAAGATTAGGCAAGATTTGGCAAGATATGACAAGGTAAGATTTGGCAAGATTTGGCAAGAGGTAAGATTTGGCAAGATTTGGCAAGATATGAAAAAGTAAGATTTGGCAAGATTTGGCAAGATATGACAAGGTAAGATTAGGCAAGATTTGGCAAGATTTGGCGAGATATGACAAGATAAGATTTGGCAAGATTTGGCAAGATTTGGCAAGATATGACAAGATAAGATGTGGCAAGTTTTGGCAGGATATGAGAAGGTAAGATTTGGCAAGATTTGGCAAGATTTGGAAACATATGACAAAGTAAGATTCGGCAAGATTTGGCAAGATATGACAAGGTAGAATTTGGCAAGATTAGGCAAGATATGACAAGGTAAGATTAGGCAAAATTTGGCAAGATATGAGAAGGTAAGATTAAGTAAGATTTGGTAAGATATGACAAGGTAAGATTTAGCAAGATGTGACAAGATATGACAAGGTAATATTAGTCAAGATTTGTCAAGATATGACAAGGTAAGATTTGGCAAGATTAAGCAAGATATGACAAGGTAACATTAGGCAAGATTTGGCAAGATATGACAAGATAAGATTTGGCAAGATTTGGCTAGATATGACAAGGTAATATTTGGCAAGATTTGGCAAGATATGACAAGGTAAGATTCGGTAAGATTTGGCTAGATATGACAAGGTAAGATTTGGTAAGATTAGGCAAGATATGAAAAAGTAAGATTAGGCAAGATTTGGCAAGATATGACAAGGTAAGATTTGGCAAGATTTGGCAAGATATGATAAGGTAATATTTGGCAAGATTTGGCAAGATATCACAAGATAAGATTTGGCAAGATTTGGCAAGATATGACAAGGTAAGATTAAGCAAGATTTGGTAATATATGACAAGTTAAGGTTTTGCAAGATGTGACAAGGTAAGATTCGGCAAGATTTGGCAAGATATGACAAGGTAAGATTAGTCAAGATTTGGCAAGATATGAAATAGTAAGATTTGGCAAGATTTGGCAAGATATGACAAAGTACGATTTGGAAAGATTAGGCAAGATTTGGCGAGATCTGACAAGGTAAGATTTGGCAAGATTTGGCAAGATATGAAATAGTAAGATTTGGCAAGATTTGGCAAGATATGACAAGGTAAGATTTGGCAAGGTTTGGCAAGATTTGGCGAGATATGACAAGATAAGATTTAACAAGTTTTGGCGAGATATGACAAGGTAAGATTTGGCAAGATTTGGCAAGTTTTGACAAGGTAAGATTTGGCAAGATTAGGCAAGATTTGGAAGCATATGGCAAAGTAAGATTCGGAAAGATTTGGCAAGATATGACAAGGTAGAATTTGGCAAGATTAGGCAAGATATGACAAGGTAAGATTAGGCAAGATTTGGCAAGATATGAGCAGGTAAGTTTAAGCAAGATTTGGTAAGATATGACAAGGTAAGATTTGGCAAGAATTGGCAAGATATGACAAGGTAAGATTAGTCAAGATTTGTCAAGATATGACAAGGTAAGATTTGGCAAGATTAGGCAAGATTTGGCGAGATACGACAAGGTAAGATTTGGCAAGATTTGGCAAGATATGACAAGGTAGGACTAAGCAAGATTAGGCAAGATATGAAAAAGTAATATTAGGCAAGATTAGGCAAGATATGACATGGTAAGATTTGGCAAGATTTGGCAAGATATGACAAGGTAAGATTAAGCTAGATTTGGTAAGATATGACAAGGTAAGATTTGGCAAGATTTGGCAAGATATGACAAGGTAAGATTTGGCAAGATTTGGCAAGATATGACAAGGTAAGATTAAGCAAGATTTGGCAAGATTTGAAGAAGTAAGATTAGGCAAGATTTGGCAAGATATGACAAGGTAAGATTTGGTAAGATTTGGCATGATATGACAAGGTAAGGTTAAGCAAGATTTGGAAAGATATGAAAAAGTTAGATTAGGCAAAATATGGCAAGATATGACAAGGTAAAATTAGGTAAGATTTGGCAAGATATGACAAGATAAGATTTGGCAAGATATGACAAGGTAAAATTTGGCAAGATTTGGCAAGATATGACAAGGTAAGATTCGGCAAGATTTGGCAAGATATGACAAGGTAAGATTTGGTAAGATTAGGCAAGATATGACAAGGTAAGATTAGGCAAGATTTGGCAAGATATGACAAGGTAAGATTTAGCAAGATTTGGCAAGATATGATAAGGTAATATTTGGCAAGATTTGGCAAGATTTGAAGAAGTAAGATTAGGCAAGATTTGGCTAGATATGACAAGGTAATATTTGGCAAGATTTGGCAAGATATGACAATGTAAGATTCGGCAAGATTTGGCTAGATATGACAAGGTAAGATTTGGTAAGATTAGGCAAGATATGAAAAAGTAAGATTAGGCAAGATTTGGCAAGATATGACAAGGTAAGATTTGGCAAGATTTGGCAAGATATGATAAGGTAATATTTGGCAAGATTTGGCAAGATATCATAAGATAAGATTTGGCAAGATATGACAAGGTAAGATTAAGCAAGATTTGGTAATATATGACAAGTTAAGATTTTGCAAGATGTGACAAGGTAAGATTCGGCAAGATTTGGCAAGATATGACAAGGTAAGATTAGTCAAGATTTGGCAAGATATGACAAGGTAAGATTTGGAAAGATTAGGCAAGATTTGGCGAGATCTGACAAGGTAAGATTTGGCAAGATTTGGCAAGATATGAAATAGTAAGATTTGGCAAGATTTGGCAAGATATGACAAGGTAAGATTTGGCAAGGTTTGGCAAGATTTGGCGAGATATGACAAGATAAGATTTGGCTAGTTTTGGCGAGATATGACAAGGTAAGATTTGGCAAGATTTGGCAAGTTATGACAAGGTAAGATTTGGCAAGATTAGGCAAGATTTGGAAGCATATGGCAAAGTAAGATTCGGAAAGATTTGGCAAGATATGACAAGGTAGAATTTGGCAAGATTAGGCAAGATATGACAAGGTAAGATTAGGCAAGATTTGGCAAGATATGAGAAGGTAAGTTTAAGCAAGATTTGGCAAGATATGACAAGGTAAGATTTGGCAAGAATTGGCAAGATATGACAAGGTAAGATTAGTCAAGATTTGTCAAGATATGACAAGGTAAGATTTGGCAAGATTAGGCAAGATTTGGCGAGTTACGACAAGGTAACATTTGGCAAGATTTGGCAAGATATGACAAGGTAGGACTAAGCAAGATTAGGCAAGATATGAAAAAGTAATATTAGGCAAGATTAGGCAAGATATGACATGGTAAGATTTGGCAAGATTTGGCAAGATATGACAAGGTAAGATTAAGCTAGATTTGGTAAGATATGACAAGGTAAGATTTGGCAAGATTTGGCAAGATATGACAAGGTAAGATTTGGCAAGATTTGGCAAGATATGACAAGGTAAGGTTAAGCAAGATTTGGAAAGATATGAAAAAGTTAGATTTGGCAAAATTTGGAAAGATATGACAAGGTAAGATTTGGCAAGATTTGGCATGATATGACAAGGTAAGGTTAAGCAAGATTTGGAAAGATATGAAAAAGTTAGATTAGGCAAGATTTGGCAAGATATGACAAGGTAAGATTTGGCAAGATTTGGCATGATATGACAAGGTAAGGTTAAGCAAGATTTGGAAAGATATGAAAAAGTTAGATTAGGCAAAATTTGGCAAGATATGACAAGGTAAGATTTGGCAAGATTTGGCATGATATGACAAGGTAAGGTTAAGCAAGATTTGGAAAGATATGAAAAAGTTAGATTAGGCAAAATTTTGAAAGATATGACAAGGTAAAATTAGGTAAGATTTGGCAAGATATGACAAGATAAGATTTGGCAAGATTTGGCAAGATATGACAAGGTAAAATTTGGCAAGATTTGGCAAGATATGACAAGGTAAGATTCGGCAAGATTTGGCAAGATATGACAAGGTAAGATTTGGTAAGATTAGGCAAGATATGACAAGGTAAGATTAGGCAAGATTTGGCAAGATATGACAAGGTAAGATTTAGCAAGATTTGGCAAGATATGATAAGGTAATATTTGGCAAGATTTGGCAAAATATGGCAAGATAAGATTTGGCAAGATTTGGCAAGATATGACAAGGTAAGATTAAGAAAGATTTGGTAATATATGACAAGTTAAGATTTTGCAAGATGTGACAAGGTAAGATTCGGCAAGATTTGGCAAGATATGACAAGGTAAGATTAGTTAAGATTTGGCAAGATCTGACAAGGTAAGATTTGGCAAGATTAGGCAAGATTTGGCGAGATCTGACAAGGTAAGATTTGGCAAGATTTGGCATGATACGACAAGGTAAGATTAAGCAGGATTTGGCAAGATATGAAAAAGTAAGATTTGGCAAGATGTGACAAGGTAAGATTTGGCAAGATTTGGCAAGATATGACAAGGTAAGATTTGGCAAGATTTGGCAAGATATGAAAGAGTAAGATTTGGCAAGATTTGGCAAGATATGACAAGGTAAGATTTGGCAAGATTTGGCAAGATTTGGCGAGATATGACAAGATAAGATTTGACAAGATTTGGCAGAATTTGGCGAGATATGACAAGGTAAGATTTGGAAAGATTTGGCAAGATATGACAAGGTAAGATTTGGCAAGATTAGGCAAGATTTGGAAACATATGACAAAGTAAGATTCGGAAAGATTTGGCAAGATATGACAAGGTAGAATTTGGCAAGATTAGGCAAGATATGACAAGGTTAGATTAGGAAAGATTTGGCAAGATATGAGAAGGTAAGATTAAGCAAGATTTGGTAAGATATGACAAGGTAAGATTTGGTAAGATTTGGTAAGATATGACAAGGTAGTCAAGATTTGTCAAGATATGAAAAAGTAAGATTTGGCAAGATTAGGCAAGATTTGGTAAGATACGACAAGGTACGATTTGGCAAGATATGACAAAGTAAGACTAAGCAAGATTTGGCAAGATATGAAAAAGTAATATTAGGCAAGATTAGGCAAGATATGACATGGTAAGATTTGGCAAGATTTGGCAAGATATGACAAGGTATGATTAAGCTAGCTATAGATTTGGTAAGATATGACAAGGTAAGATTTGGCAAGAGTTGGCAAGATATGACAAGGTAAGATTTGGCAAGATTTGGCAAGTTATGACAAGGTAAGATTAAGCAAGATTTGGCAAGATTTGAAAAAGTAAGAATAGGCAAGATTTGGCAAGATATGACAAGGTAAGATTTGGCAAGATTTGGCAAGATATGACAAGGTAAAGTTAAGCAAGATTTGGAAAGATATGAAAAAGTTAGATTAGGCAAGAATTGGCAAGATATGACAAGGTAAGATTTGGCAAGATTTGGCAAGATATGGCAAGGTAAGATTTGGCAAGATTTGGCAAGATATGACAAGGTAAGATTTGGCAAGATTAGTCAATATTTGGCGAGATATGACAAGTTAAATTTGGTAAGATTTGGCAAGATATGACAAGGTAAGATTAAGCAAGATTTGGCAAGATATGAAATGTAAGATAAGGCAAGATTTGGCAAGATATGACAGCTGAAGGTAAGATTTGGCAAGATTTGGCAAGATACGACATGGTAAGATTAAGCAAGATTTGGCTAGATATGAAAAGCAAGATTAGGCAAGATTTTGCAACATATGACAAGGTAAGTTTATGCAAGATTTGGCGAGATATGACAAGTTAAGATTTGGCAAGATTAAGCAAGATATGACAAGGTAAGATTAGGCAAGATTTGGCAAGATATGACAAGATAAGATTTGGCAAGATTTGGCAAGATACGACAAGGTAAGATTCGGCAAGATTTGGCAAGATATGACAAGGTAAGATTCGGCAAGATTGGCAAGATATGACAAGGTAAGATTTTGCAAGATTAGGCAAGATATGACAAGGTAAGATTTGGCAAGATTAGGAAGACATGACAAGTTAAGTTTAAGCAAGATTTGGTAAGATATGACAAGGTAAGATTAAGCAAGATTTGGTAATATATGACAAGTTAAGATTTTGCAAGATATGACAAGGTAAGATTCGGCAAGATTTGGCAAGATATGACAAGGTAAGATTAGTCAAGATTTGGCAAGATATGACAATGTAAGATTTGGCAAGATTAGGCAAGATTTGGCGAGATCTGACAAGGTAAGATTTGGCAAGATTTGGCAAGATATGACAAGGTAAGATTAAGCAAGATTTGGCAAGATATGAAAAAGTAAGATTAGGCAAGATTTGGCAAGATATGACAAGGTAAGATTTGGCAAGATTTGGCAAGAGGTAAGATTTGGCAAGATTTGGCAAGATATGAAAAAGTAAGATTTGGCAAGATTTGGCAAGATATGACAGGGTAAGATTAGGCAAGATTTGGCAAGATTTGGCGAGATATGACAAGGTAAGATTTGGCAAGATTTGGCAAGATTTGGCGAGATATGACAAGATAAGATTTGACAAGATTTGGCAAGATTTGGCGAGATATGACAAGGTAAGATTTGGAAAGATTTGGCAAGATATGACAAGGTAAGATTTGGCAAGATTAGGCAAGATATGAAAAAGTAAGATTTGGAAAGATTAGGCAAGATTTGGCGAGATACGACAAGGTACGATTTGGCAAGATATGACAAAGTATGACTAAGCAAGATTTGGCAAGATATGAAAAAGTAATATTAGGCAAGATTAGGCAAGATATGACAAGGTATGATTAAGCTAGCTATAGATTTGGTAAGATATGACAAGGTAAGATTTGGCAAGATTTGGCAAGATATGACAAGGTAAGATTTAGCAAGATTTGGCAAGTTATGACAAGGTAAGATTAAGCAAGATTTGGCAAGATTGGAAAAAGTAAGAATAGGCAAGATTTGGCAAGATATGACAAGGTAAGATTTGGCAAGATTTGGCAAGATATGACAAGGTAAGGTTAAGCAAGATTTGGAAAGATATGAAAAAGTTAGATTAGGCAAGAATTGGCAAGATATGACAAGGTAAGATTTGGCAAGATTTGGCAAGATATGGCAAGGTAAGATTTAGCAAGATTTAGCAAGATATGACAAGGTAAGATTTGGCAAGATTAGTCAATATTTGGCGAGATATGACAAGTTAAATTTGGTAAGATTTGGCAAGATATGACAAGGTAAGATTAAGCAAGATTTGGCAAGATATGAAAAGTAAGATAAGGCAAGATTTGGCAAGATATGACAACTGAAGGTAAGATTTGGCAAGATTTGGCAAGATACGACATGGTAAGATTAAGCAAGATTTGGCTAGATATGAAAAAGCAAGATTAGGCAAGATTTTGCAATATATGACAAGGTAAGTTTATGCAAGATTTGGCGAGATATGACAAGTTAAGATTCGGCAAGATTTGGCAAGATATGACAAGGTAAGATTCGGCAAGATTGGCAAGATATGACAAGGTAAGATTTGGCAAGATTAGGCAAGATATGACAAGGTAAGATTTGGCAAGATTAGGAAGACATGACAAGTTAAGTTTAAGCAAGATTTGGCAAGATATGACAAGGTAAGATTAAGCAAGATTTGGTAATATATGACAAGTTAAGATTTTGCAAGATATGACAAGGTAAGATTCGGCAAGATTTGGCAAGATATGACAAGGTAAGATTAGTCAAGATTTGGCAAGATATGACAAGGTAAGATTTGGCAAGATTAGGCAAGATTTGGCGAGATCTGACAAGGTAAGATTTGGCAAGATTTGGCAAGATATGATTAAGCAAGATTTGGCAAGATATGATAAAGTAAGATTAGGCAAGATTTGGCAAGATATTACAAGGTAAGATTTGGCAAGATTTGGCAAGAGGTAAGATTTGGCAAGATTTGGCAAGATATAAAAAAGTAAGATTTGGCAAGATTTGGCAAGATATGACAGGGTAAGATTAGGCAAGATTTGGCAAGATTTGGCGAGATATGACAAGATAAGATTTGGCAAGATTTGGCAAGATTTGGCGAGATATGACAAGGTAAGATTTGGCAAGATTTGGCAAGATATGAGAAGGTAAGATTTGGCAAGATTTGGTAAGATTTGGAAACATATGACAAAGTAAGATTCGGCAAGATTTGGCAAGATATGACAAGGTAGAATTTGGCAAGATTAGGCAAGATATGACAAGGCAAGATTAGGCAAGATTTGGCAAGATATGAGAAGGTAAGAATAAGTAAGATTTGGTAAGATATGACAAGGTAAGATTTAGCAAGATGTGGCAAGATATGACAAGGTAATATTAGTCAAGATTTGTCAAGATATGACAAGGTAAGATTTGGCAAGATTAGGCAAGATTTGGCAACATATGACAAGGTGAGATTCGGCAATATTTGACAAGATATGACAAGGTAAGATTAGTCAAGATTTGTCAAGATAAGACAAGGTAACATTTGGCAAGATTAGGCAAGATTTTGCGAGATATAACAAGGTAAGACTTTGTTGGATTTGGCAAGATATGGCAAGGTAAGATTTGGCAAGATTTGGCAAGATATGACAAGGTAAGATTTAGCAAGATTTGGCAAGATATGACAAGGTAAGATTTGGCATGATTAGGCAAGATTTGGCGAGATATGACAAGTTAAGATTTGGTAAGATTTGGCAAGATATTACAAGGTAAGATTAAGCAAGATTTGGCAAGATATGAAAAGTAAGATAAGGCAAGATTTGGCACGATATGACAACTGAAGGTAAGATTTGGCAAGATTTGGCAAGATATGACATGGTAAGATTAAGCAAGATTTGGCTAGATATGAAAAGTAAGGTTAGGCAAGATTTGGCAAGATTTGACAACGTAAGATTTGGGAAGATTTGGCAAGATATGACAAGTTAAGATTTGGCAAGATTAAGCAAGATATGACAAGGTAACATTAGGCAAGATTTGGCAAGATATGACAAGATAAGATTTGGCAAGATTTGGCAAGATATGACAAGGTAATATTTGGCAAGATTTGATAAGATATGACAAGGTAAGATTTGGCAAGATTTGGCAAGATATGACAAGGTAAGATTAAGCAAGATTTGATAAGATATGACAAGGTAAGATTTGGCAAGATTTGGCAAGATATGACAAGGTAAGATTTGGCAAGATTTGGCAAGATATGGCAAGGTTAGATTAGTCAAGATTTGTCAAGATATGACAAGGTAAGATTTAGCAAGATTAGGCAAGATTTGGCGAGTTATGACAAGGTAAGATTTGGTAAGATTTGGCAAGATATGACAAGGTAAGATTAAGCAAGATTTGGCAAGATATGAAAAGTAAGGTAAGGCAAGATTTTGCAAAATATGACAACTGAAGGTAAGATTTGGCAAGATTTTGCAAGATATGACATGGTAAGATTAAGCAAGATTTGGCTAGATATGAAAAAGTAAGATTAGGCAACATTTGGCAAGATATGACAAGGTAAGATTTGGCAAGATTAAGCAAGATATGAAGGTAAGATTAGGCAAGATTTGGCGAGATATAACAAGATAAGATTTGGCAAGATTTAGCAAGATATGACAAGGGAATATTTGGCAAGATTTGGCAAGATATGACAAGGTAAGATAAAGTAAGATTTGGCAAAATATGAAAAAGTAAGATTAGGCAAGATTTGGCAAGATATGACAAGGTAAGATTTGGCAAGATTTGGTTAGATATGACAAGGTAAGATTAAGCAAGATTTAGCAAGATATGAAAAGTAAGATCTGGCAAGATTTGGCAAGGTATGTCAAGGTAAGATTTAGCAAGATTTGGCAAGATATGTCAAGGTAAGATTTGGCAAGATTAGGCAAGATATGACAACTAAAGGTAAGATTAGGCAAGATTTGGCAAGATATGACGAGATAAGATTTGGCAAGATTTGGCAAGATATGACAAGGTAAGATTTGGCAAGATTTGGCAAGATATGGCAAGGTTAGATTAGTCAAGATTTGTCAAGATATGACAAGGTAAGATTTAGCAAGATTAGGCAAGATTTGGCGAGTTATGACAAGGTAAGATTTGGTAAGATTTGGCAAGATATGATAAGGTAAGATTAAGCAAGATTTGGCAAGATATGAAAAGTAAGATAAGGCAAGATTTGGAAAATATGACAACTGAAGGTAAGATTTGGCAAGATTTTACAAGATATGACATGGTAAGATTAAGCAAGTTTTGGCTAGATATGAAAAAGTAAGATTAGGCAAGATTTGGCAAGATATGACAAGTTAAGATTTGGCAAGATTAAGCAAGATATGAAGGTAAGATTAGGCAAGATTTGGCGAGATATAACAAGATAAGATTTGGCAAGATTTAGCAAGATATGACAAGGGAATATTTGGCAAGATTGGTATGGTATGGTATGGTATGGTATGGATATCTTATTTCACCTGGGGAAGCCTTTAGCCATGAGGCTACTTTACAAGGCACCCAGAACAGTACAGACACAAGCACAGTAGAATAAATAAAGAGGGGTGGGGTGGGGTGAGGGGGAATAAATGAATATAAAGAATAAAAAGGCCATGCATTAATAACAATAGAATTAAATTTAAGCATTTGAAATAAAGAGTGAAGAATTGTCATGCAGGCATACACAAGTAATGTGATACAGCAGAGTACATGCATATATATGTGAATGTCAGGTGGCGTTAAATGGAGTAAGTCAGCAAGTGAGATTTGATGGAGCTTGAGATGTCGTTACTCTTGCTAGTTCTGATACTCACTGGAAGTCCATTCCACCTTAGCGCTCCTCTGAAGGCAAACGCCTTCTTCCCAAGTTCGGTCCTCACTTGAAGGACACGGATGCCTCTGCAGGAGGCGGACCTGGTGGCATGTTGATGGGTTCTTGCACATTGCTGGAATAATGCAGACAGATAGGCAGGGCCACGACCAGAGACACTTTGGTAAGCTGCCACAGCTTCGCTCACTGCCCTTCTGGAAGTCAGTGTGGGCCAGTTCAGCTCCCGCCGCATGTCAGTAGCTGAGGCACCCACACGTCTGCGGAGGATGATACGGGCAGCATAATTCTGGAGGTGTTCCAGACTTCTGCTTTGCCCTTGTGTGCAGGTGCCCCAGACTGCATCTGCATAGGTGAGGTGAGGGAGTATGTACGCATTGTACATGGTGCAGAGGGCTTGCCTAGGTAAGAACCAAGACAGTCGGCGGAGGAGGCCAATCCCCTTGGCAGCTTTGCTTCGAACAAGGTCAATATGCTGACTCCATGAGAGAGTGTCACTGATTACCACACCAAGGTATTTGTAGTTCTGTACCTGCTGAATGTGGGTACCATTGAGTTGAACATCAAGGGGTGACAGGGATCTCCGACGAGAAGAGTGGATGAGCATACACTTTGTCTTTGCCGCATTCAGTCGCAATCCGCTTTCCAGAAGCCATTTGTGTGTTGAGTCTAAGGCATACGACAGCATGGCTGAAATGTCAGCTGCAGATTTGCCAATGACATACAGTGTGGTGTCGTCTGCAAACATGACTGTTGACACCCCTTCAAGGTGGCTTGGCAGACTGTTCACAAACAGTGTGAAGAGGAGGGGTCCAAGAACAGAGCCCTGCGGGACTCCAGATGGGACTACAGCTTCGTCAGAGAAATTGCCATCAATAGCAGTGCACTGGTGACGATCTCTAAGGTAGCAACTGAACCACTCACAGGTAGCATGGTCAAATCCAAGGTTGGCAAGACGAGAGAGGAGCAAAGTATGGTTGACTGTGTCAAAGGCTTTCGCAATATCCAGAAAGACAGCACCAACAATGAAGCCTTGGTCAAGAGCAGAGTACCATTCACTGGTAACATGCAATAGTGTGGTTGTTGTGGAGTGGCCTGGACGAAATCCTGACTGCCATGGGGACAGAAGGTTGTGGTCCAGAAGATGAGACATCACCTGGTCCCTGATCACTGACTCCAGGACTTTACTGGTCACAGGGAGAAGGGAGATAGGCCTGTAGTTGGAGAGTGCATCTCTTGAGCCACCTTTGTGCAAGGGCTTCACCAGGGCCTTTTTCCAGATAGATGGGAGTGAACATGTGGATATTGAAGTATTGATAATGGAACAAACAGGAAGGGCAATGACAGGACTTGCAATCTTCAACATGGAAGCAGGTATGCCATCAAGGCCAGTGCTCTTACGAGGTTGGAGCTTTGATAATTTGATTTCACACTCTTCAGGTTGGATGGGTTGAAGACTCAAGGGTGGAAGTTGACATGTGCGGGTTGGATTTGCACAATGCAGCTCAGGTGGAATGGAATTGGGAGCTGAAGATGACACCGAGATGAAATGATCATTGAACATAGTAGCTAGAGTCCTGGCATCAACATTGAAAGACGACCAGCTGGACACGCTGTGTGGTAGCACAGATTTGAGGGCCCTCCAAATGGTAGCTGGCCGGGCTTTGTTGGTAATTAGGCTGGAAAAGTGTTCTTTCTTTGACACACGTAGCAGGGCTGTAACCCTGTTACGCTGCTTTCTATAGGCTTCCCAGTCTTCAACGCATCTGGTGACTCTAAAACGACGAAGCAGCTTGACCCTGGTGTCCATCTGATCTCGGATGTCCTTGGTTACCCAAGGGCAACCATTCTTCTTCACCCTAATCCTACGCAATGGGGCATGATCATTGAGAACTTGAAGGAATAGTCGATTGAAGAAGTCAGTTTTGTCGTCCACGCAGTCAAAGGTGTCCATAACTGACCAGGGAGCCTCGGAAAGATCTGCCTTAAACTTGTCTGGGTCAAATCTCTTGAAGGATCTGCGTAGTACCGTACTTGATCTTGGTTTGGGCTTGCTCCAACAAAGGCCTAGACTGATGGCAGAGTGATCACTGATACCAATGTCGACAACATGTGAAGATCTGACAATTCTTTCGGATGAAACAAGGAAGATATCAAGGAGGGTGGCGCTATTGCAGGTAATCCTAGTGGGTGAAGCAATGGGCTGAAGCAGGTTACGAGATTTGATGAATTCAGATAAGAGGATAGATTGAGGATGGTCTGAGTCCAGAAGGTTGATGTTCAGATCTCCACAGACTACAACATGGTCCCGCAGAGTGAGAGCATGATCGATCATATCTAGGAGGAACTGAACACTGTTCACACCAAGGCTGGGAGGACGGTAAATGCAACCAACTAGGATCTTAGATGGAACTGAACGGGAGTGAACCTCAAGCCAGATTGACTCAACTGAAGATGTTGAGGAGTTATTGCTGATGGAGACCTTCCTGCAAGTAAGAGAGTTGCGTACATAAATGCAGACACCACCACCATGGCGATGTCGATCAGCTCTGTGGATAGTGAACCCTGGAATGGACAGCATGGAGTCATCAACACTGGAGTCTAACCAGGTTTCGGACAAGGCTAAGATGTCAGGGGAGGCAGTTTCGGCAAACTCGGTAACTTGGTCAAGGTGCCGAAAGAGGCTGCGAACATTCAGATGAGTAAATGTGAAGGATGGTACTTTGTCACACCTCCTAGAAGGATGCTGGCATCCACAAACAGGACCGGGATTTGTCTCAACATCGCCGCACAGCACTAGCAAGAGGAACCAGGGACTGCCAGGTAAGTTCGCTGGAAGGGAGCACCTCCTACGCTCAGGAGAGCAGCGAATATCCACCCGCTGCGGCAAAGACTGAGTACTGGAAGAGAGCGCGAGAGCTACTGACAACGGTACCTCAAGTTCAGGGGCGAGCAAGACAGGATTGTAGGGATCAGGATGCACTTGGCTTTGCCTGAAATCCTGGAGACAGGATGCGACCCGCGCAGCAAGAACAAGCAGAGCGACAACAACAACGACTTTCGGACTTTCCGCCATTTTTTTTGATTTGGCAAGATATGACAAGGTAAGATAAAGTAAGATTTGGCAAAATATGAAAAAGTAAGATTAGGCAAGATTTGGCAAGATATGACAAGGTAAGATTTGGCAAGATTTGGTTAGATATGACAAGGTAAGATTAAGCTAGATTTAGCAAGATATGAAAAGTATGATCTGGCAAGATTTGGCAAGGTATGTCAAGGTAAGATTTAGCAAGATTTGGCAAGATATGTCAAGGTAAGATTTGGCAAGATTAGGCAAGATATGACAACTAAAGGTAAGATTAGGCAAGATTTGGCAAGATATGACGAGATAAGATTTGGCAAGATTTGGCAAGATATGACAAGGTAAGATTTGGTAAGATTTGGCAAGATATGGCAAGGTTAGATTAGTCAAGATTTGTCAAGATATGACAAGGTAAGATTTAGCAAGATTAGGCAAGATTTGGCGAGTTATGACAAGGTAAGATTTGGTAAGATTTGGCAAGATATGACAAGGTAAGATTAAGCAAGATTTGGCAAGATATGAAAAGTAAGATAAGGCAAGATTTTGCAAAATATGACAACTGAAGGTAAGATTTGGCAAGATTTTACAAGATATGACATGGTAAGATTAAGCAAGATTTGGCTAGATATGAAAAAGTAAGATTAGGCAAGATTTGGCAAGATATGACAAGTTAAGATTTGGCAAGATTAAGCAAGATATGAAGGTAAGATTAGGCAAAATTTGGCGAGATATAACAAGATAAGATTTGGCAAGATTTGGCAAGATATGACAAGGGAATATTTTGCAAGATTTGGCAAGATATGACTAAGTAAGATTCGGCAAGAATTGGCAAGATATAACAAGGTAATATTTGGCAAGATTTGGCAAGATATGACAAGGTAAGATTAGTCAAGATTTGGCAAGGTATGACAAGGTAAGATTGAGTAAGATTTAGCAAGATATGACAAGGTAACGTTTGGCAAGATTTGGCAAGATATGACAAGGTGAGATTAAGCAAGATTTGGCAAGATATGAATAAGTAAGATTAAGGAAGATTTCGTAAGATATGACAAGGTAAGCTTTTGCAAGATATGACAAGGAAAGATTAGTCAAGATTTGGCAAGTTATGACAAGGTAAGATTTGGCAAGATTTGGCAAGATATGAAGGTAAGATTTGGCAAGATTTGGCAATATATGACAAGGTGAGATTAAGCAAGATTTGGCAAGATATGAAAAAGTAAGATTAGGCAAGATTTGGCAAGATATGACAAGGTAAGATTTGGCAAGATTTGGCAAGATATGACAAGGTAAGATTTGGCAAGATTAGGCAAGATATGACAACTAAAGGTAAGATTAGGCAAGATTTGGCAAGATATGACGAGATAAGATTTGGCAAGATTTGGCAAGATATGACAAGGTAAGATTTGGCAAGATTTGGCAAGATATGGCAAGGTTAGATTAGTCAAGATTTGTCAAGATATGACAAGGTAAGATTTAGCAAGATTAGGCAAGATTTGGCGAGTTATGACAAGGTAAGATTTGGTAAGATTTGGCAAGATATGACAAGGTAAGATTAAGCAAGATTTGGCAAGATATGAAAAGTAAGATAAGGCAAGATTTTGCAAAATATGACAACTGAAGGTAAGATTTGGCAAGATTTTACAAGATATGACATGGTAAGATTAAGCAAGATTTGGCTAGATATGAAAAAGTAAGATTAGGCAAGATTTGGCAAGATATGACAAGTTAAGATTTGGCAAGATTAAGCAAGATATGAAGGTAAGATTAGGCAAAATTTGGCGAGATATAACAAGATAAGATTTGGCAAGATTTGGCAAGATATGACAAGGGAATATTTTGCAAGATTTGGCAAGATATGACTAAGTAAGATTCGGCAAGAATTGGCAAGATATAACAAGGTAATATTTGGCAAGATTTGGCAAGATATGACAAGGTAAGATTAGTCAAGATTTGGCAAGGTATGACAAGGTAAGATTGAGTAAGATTTAGCAAGATATGACAAGGTAACGTTTGGCAAGATTTGGCAAGATATGACAAGGTGAGATTAAGCAAGATTTGGCAAGATATGAATAAGTAAGATTAAGGAAGATTTCGTAAGATATGACAAGGTAAGCTTTTGCAAGATATGACAAGGAAAGATTAGTCAAGATTTGGCAAGTTATGACAAGGTAAGATTTGGCAAGATTTGGCAAGATATGAAGGTAAGATTTGGCAAGATTTGGCAATATATGACAAGGTGAGATTAAGCAAGATTTGGCAAGATATGAAAAAGTAAGATTAGGCAAGATTTGGCAAGATATGACAAGGTAAGATTTGGAAAGATTTGGCAAGATATGACAAGGTAAGATTTGGCAAGATTTGGCAAGATATGAGAAGGTAAGATTAAGCAAGATTTGGCTAGATATGAAAAGGAAGAATAGGCAAGATTTGGCAAGATATGACAACTTATAGGTAAGACTTGGCAAGATTTGGCAAGATATGACAAGGTAAGATCAGGCAAGATTTGGCAAGATATGACAAGGTAAGATTTGGCAAGATTAGGCAAGATATGACGAGGTAAGATTCGGCAATATTTGGCAAGATATGTCAAGGTAAGATTAGGCAAGAATTGGAAAGATATGACAAGGTAAGAATTGGCAAGAATTGGCAAGATATGACAAGGTAATATTTGGCAAGATTTGGCAAGATATGACAAGATAAGATTTGGCAAGATTTGGCAAGATATGAAGGTAAGATTAAGCAAGATTTGGTAAGATATGACAAGGTAAGAATTGGAAAGATTTGGCAAGATATGACAAGGTAAGATTTGTCAAGATTTGGCAAGATATGAGAAGAGCAAGATTAAGCAAGATTTGGCAAGATACGAAAAAGTAAGATTAGGCAAGATTTGGCAAGATATGACATGGTAAGATTTGGCAAGATTTGGTAAAATATGACAAGGTAAGATAAAGTAAGATTTGGCAAAATATGAAAAAGTAAGATTAGGCAAGATTTGGCAAGATATGACAAGGTAAGATTTGGCAAGATTAGGTTAGATATGACAAGGTAAGATTAAGCAAGATTTGGCAAGATATGAAAAGTAAGATCTGGCAAGATTTGGCAAGATATGACAAGGTAAGATTTAGCAAGATTTGGCAAGATATGACAAGGTAAGATTATGCAAAATTAGGCAAGATATGACAACTGAAGGTAAGATTAGACAAGATTAGGCAAGATATGGCAAGGTAAGATTTGGCAAGATTTGGCTAGATATGACAAGGTAATATTTGGCAAGATTTGGCTAGATATGACAAGGTGAGATTTGGCAAGATTTGGCAAGATATGGCAAGGTAAGATTAGCCAAGATTAGGCAAGATATGACAAGGTAAGATTGGGCAAGATTTGGCAAGATATGACAAGGTAAGAGCAGGCAAGATTTGGTAAGATATGACAAGGTAAGATTCGGCAAGATTTGGCAAGATATGACAAGGTAAGATTTGGCAAGATTTGGCAATATATGTCGACAATTTAAGATTTAGTAAGATTAAGCAAGATATGACAAGGTAAGATTAGTCATGATTTGGCAAGATATGACAAGGTAAGATTTGGCAAGATTTGGCAAGATATGACAAAGTACGATTTGTCAAGTTATGACAAGGTATGATTTGGCAAGATACGACAAGGTATGATCTGGCAAGATATGGCGAGGTAAGATCTGGCAAGATATGACAAGGTAAGATTTGGTAAGGTTTGGCAAGATATGACAAGGTAAGATTTGGCAAGATTTGGCAAAAATATGACAAAGTAAGATTTGGCAAGATTTGGCTAGATATGACAAGGTAAGATTTTGCAAGATTAGGCAAGATTTGGCAAGATATGACAAGGTAAGATTTGGCAAGATTTGGCAAGATATGACAAGGTAAGATTTGGTAAGGTTTGGCAAGATATGACAAGGTAAGATTTGGCAAGATTTGTCAAAATATGACAAAGCAAGATTTGGCAAGATTTGGCAAGTTATGACAAAGTTGGATTTGGCAAGATTTAGCAAGATTTGGCAAGATATGACAAAGTAAGATTTGGCAAGATTTAGCAAGACATGACCATGTAAGATTTGGCAAGATATGACAAGGTAAGATCTGGCAAGATACGACAAGGTAAGATCTTGCAAGATATGACGAGGTAATATTTTGCAAGATATTGCAAGATATGGCAAGGTAAGATAAGGCAAGATTTGGCAGGTTATGACAAGGTAATATTTGGCAAGATTTGGCAAGATATGAAAAGGTAAGATTTGGCAAGATTTAGCAAGATATGACAAAGTAAGATTTGGCAAGATTTGGCACGATATGACAAAGTAAGATTAGGCATGAATTGGCAAAAAATGACAAGGTAAGATTTGGCAAGATTTGGCAAGATATGACAAGGTAAGATTTGGCAAGATACGACAAGGTAAGATCTGGCAAGATGTGACAAAGTTGGATTTGGCAAGATTTAGCAAGATTTGGCAAGATATGACAAGGTACGATTTGGCAAGATTTGGCACAATATGACAAAGTAAGATTAGGCATGATTTGGCAAAATATGGCAAGGTAAGAATTGGCAAGATTTGGCAAGATATGACAAGGTAAGATTTGGCAAGATTTGGCAAGATATGACAAGGTAAGATTTGGAAAGATTTGGCGAGATATGACAAGGTAAGATTTGGCAAGATTTGGCAAGATATGACAAGGTAAGATTAAGCAAGATTTGGCAAGATATGAAAAAGTAAGAATAGGCAAGATTTGGCAAGATATGCCAACTTAAAGGTAAGACTTGGCAAGATTTGGCAAGATAAGATAAGGTAAGATAAAGCAAGATTTGGCAAGATATGACAAGGTAAGATTAAGCAAGATTAGGCAAGATATGACAAGGTAAGATTTGGCAAGATTTGGCAAGATTTGGTAAGATATGACAAGGTAAGATATGGCAAGATTTGGCAGGATGGGACAAGGTAAGTTTTGGCAAGATTAGGCAAGATATGACAAGGTAATATTTGGCAAGATTTGGCAAAATATGACAAGATAAGATTTGGCAAGATTTGGCAAGATATGACAAGGTAAGATTAAGCAAGATTTGGTAAGACATGACAAGGTAAGAATTGGCAAGATATGGCAAGATATGACAAGGTAAGATTCGGCAATATTTGGCAAGATATGACAAAGTAAGATAAGTCAAGATTTGGCAAGATTTGACAAGGTAAGATTTGGCAAGATTAGGCAAGATTTGGCGAGCTATGCCAACTTAAAGGTAAGACTTGGCAAGATTTGGCAAGATAGGATAAGGTAAGATAAAGCAAGATTTGGTAAGATATGACAAGGTAAGATTAAGCAAGATTAGGCAAGATATGACAAGGTAAGATTTGGCAAGATTTGGCAAGATTTGGTAAGATATGACAAGGTAAGATTCGGCAAGATTTGGCAGGATGGGACAAGGTAAGTTTTGGCAAGATTAGGCAAGATATGACAAGGTAATATTTGGCAAGATTTGGCAAAATATGACAAGATAAGATTTGGCAAGATTTGGCAAGATATGACAAGGTAAGATTAAGCAAGATTTGGTAAGACATGACAAGGTAAGAATTGGCAAGATATGGCAAGATATGACAAGGTAAGATTCGGCAATATTTGGCAAGATATGACAAAGTAAGATTAGTCAAGATTTGGCAAGATTTGACAAGGTAAGATTTGGCAAGATTAGGCAAGATTTGGCGAGTTATGACAAGGTAAGATTAGTCAAGATTAGGCAAGATATGACAAGGTAAGATTTGGCAAGATTAGGCAAGATTTGGCGAGATATGACAAGGTAAGATTTGGTAAGATTTGGCAAGATTTGACAATGTAAGATTAAGCAAGATTTGGCAAGATATGAAAAGTAAGATAAGGCAAGATTTAGCAAGATATGACAACTGAAGGTAAGATTTGGCAAGATTTGGCAAGATATGACATGGTAAGATTAAGCAAAATTTGGCTAGATATGAAAAAGTAAGATTAGGCAAGATTTGGCAAGATATGACAAGTTAAGATTTGGCAAGATTAAGCAAGATATGAAGGTAAGATTAGGCAAGATTTGGAAAGATATGACAAGATAAGATTTGGCAAGACTTGGCAAGATATGACAAGGGAATATTTGGCAAGATTTGGCAAGATATGATAAGGTAAGATTCGGCAAGAATTGATAAGATATGACAAGGTAATATTTGGCCAGATTTGGCAAGATATGACAAGATAAGATTTGGCAAGATTTGGCAAGATATGATAAGGTAATATTTGGCAAGATTTGGCAAGATATGAGAAGATCAGATTTGGCAAGATTTGGCAAGATATGACAAGGTAAAATTAACAAGATTTGGCAAGATATGACAAGGTAATGTTTGGCAAAATATGGCAAGATATGACAAGGTGAGATTAAGCAAGATTTGGCAAGATATGAAAAAGTAAGGTTAAGCAAGATTTGGTAAAATATAACAAGGCAAGCTTTGGCAAGATATGACATGGTAAGATTAGTCAAGATTTGGCAAGATATGACAAGGTAAGATTTGGCAAGATTTGGCAAAATATGACAATGTAATATTTGGCAAGATCTGGCAATATATGACAAGGTAAGATTTGGACAGATTTGGCAAGATATGATAAGGTAATATTTGGCATGATTTGGCAAGATATGAGAAGATAAGATTTGGCAAGATTAGGCAAGATATGACAAGGTAATATTTGGCAAGATCTGGCAAGATATGACAAGGTAATATTTGGCAAGATCTGGCAAGATATGACAAGGTAAGATTTGGCAAGATTTGGCAAGATATGAGAAGATTAGATTTGGCAAGATTTGGCAAGATATGACAAGGCAAAATTAACAAGATTTGGCAAGATATGACAAGGTAATGTTTGGCAAAATATGGCAAGATATGACAAGGTGAGATTAAGCAAGATTTGGCAAGATATGAAAAAGTAAGATTAGGCAAGATTTGGTAAAATATAACAAGGCAAGCTTTGGCAAGATATGACATGGTAAGATTAGTCAAGATTTGGCAAGATATGACAAGGTAAGATTTGGCAAGATTTGGCAAAATATGACAATGTAATATTTGGCAAGATCTGGCAATATATGACAAGGTAAGATTTGGACAGATTTGGCAAGATATGATAAGGTAATATTTGGCATGATTTGGCAAGATATGAGAAGATAAGATTTGGCAAGATTAGGCAAGATATGACAAGGTAATATTTGGCATGATCTGGCAAGATATGACAAGGTAATATTTGGCAAGATCTGGCAAGATATGACAAGGTAAGATTTGGCAAGATTTGGCAAGATATGAGAAGATGAGATTTGGCAAGATTTGGCAAGATATGACAAGGTAATATTTGGCAAGATCTGGCAATATATGACAAGATAAGATATGGCAAGATTTGGCAAGATATGATAAGGTAATATTTGGCAAGATTTGGCAAGATATGAGAAGATAAGATTTGGCAAGATTTGGCAAGATATGACAAGATAATATTTGGCAAGATATGGCAAGATATGACAAGGTAAGATTAAGCAAGATTTGGCAAGATATGAAAAGTAAGATCTGACAAGATTTGGCAAGATATGACAAGGTAAGATTTAGCAAGATTTGGCAAGATATGACAAGGTAAGATTATGCAAAATTAGGCAAGATATGACAACTGAAGGTAAGATTAGACAAGATTAGGCAAGATATGGCAAGGTAAGATTTGGCAAGATTTGGCTAGATATGACAAGGTAATATTTGGCAAGATTTGGCAAGATATGACAAGGTGAGATTTGGCAAGATTTGGCAAGATATGGAAAGGTAAGATTAGCCAAGATTAGGCAAGATATGACAAGGTAAGATTGGGCAAGATTTGGCAAGATATGACAAGGTAAGAGCAGGCAAGATTTGGTAAGATATGACAAGGTAAGATTCGGCAAGATTTGGCAAGATATGACAAGTTAAGATTTGGCAAGATTTGGCAATATATGACAATGTAAGATTTAGTAAGATTAAGCAAGATATGACAAGGTAAGATTAGTCATGATTTGGCAAGATATGACAAGGTAAGATTTGGCAAGATTTGGCAAGATATGACAAAGTACGATTTGTCAAGATATGACAAGGTATGATTTGGCAAGATACGACAAGGTATGATCTGGCAAGATATGGCGAGGTAAGATCTGGCAAGATATGACAAGGTAAGATTTGGTAAGGTTTGGCAAGATATGACAAGGTAAGATTTGGCAAGATTTGGCAAAAATATGACAAAGTAAGATTTGGCAAGATTTGGCTAGATATGACAAAGTTGGATTTGGCAAGATTTAGCAAGATATGACAAGGTAAGATTTTGCAAGATTAGGCAAGATTTGGCAAGATATGACAAGGTAAGATTTGGCAAGATGTGGCAAGATATGACAAGGTAAGATTTGGTAAGGTTTGGCAAGATATGACAAGGTAAGATTTGGCAAGATTTGTCAAAATATGACAAAGCAAGATTTGGCAAGATTTGGCAAGTTATGACAAAGTTGGATTTGGCAAGATTTAGCAAGATTTGGCAAGATATGACAAAGTAAGATTTGGCAAGATTTAGCAAGACATGACCATGTAAGATTTGGCAAGATATGACAAGGTAAGATCTGGCAAGATACGACAAGGTAAGATCTTGCAAGATATGACGAGGTAATATTTTGCAAGATATTGCAAGATATGGCAAGGTAAGATAAGGCAAGATTTGGCAGGTTATGACAAGGTAATATTTGGCAAGATTTGGCAAGATATGAAAAGGTAAGATTTGGCAAGATTTAGCAAGATATGACAAAGTAAGATTTGGCAAGATTTGGCACGATATGACAAAGTAAGATTAAGCATGAATTGGCAAAATATGACAAGGTAAGATTTGGCAAGATTTGGCAAGATATGACAAGGTAAGATTTGGCAAGATACGACAAGGTAAGATCTGGCAAGATGTGACAAAGTTGGATTTGGCAAGATTTAGCAAGATTTGGCAAGATATGACAAGGTACGATTTGTCAAGATTTAGCAAGATATGACCACGTAAGATTTGGCAAGATATGACAAGGTAAGATCTGGAAAGATACGACAAGGTAAGATCTGGCAAGATATGACGAGGTAAGATTTTGCTAGATTTTGCAAGATCTGGCAAGGTAAGATAAGGCAAGATTTGGCAGGATATGACAGGAAATATTTGGCAAGATTTGGCAATATATGAAAAAGTAAGATTTGGCAAGATTTGGCAGGATATGACAAAGTAAGATTTGGCAAGATTTGGCACAATATGACAAAGTAAGATTAGGCATGATTTGGCAAAATATGGCAAGGTAAGATTTGGCAAGATTTGGCAAGATATGACAAGGTAAGATTTGGCAAGATTTGGCAAGATATGACAAGGTAAGATTTGAAAAGATTTGGCGAGATATGACAAGGTAAGATTTGGCAAGATTTGGCAAGATATGACAAGTTAAGATTAAGCAAGATTTGGCAAGATATGAAAAAGTAAGAATAGGCAAGATTTGGCAAAATATGCCAACTTAAAGGTGAGACTTGGCAAGATTTGGCAAGATAGGATAAGGTAAGATAAAGCAAGATTTGGCAAGATATGACAAGGTAAGATTAAGCAAGATTAGGCAAGATATGACAAGGTAAGATTTGGTTAGATTTGGCAAGATTTGGTAAGATATGACAAGGTAAGATTCGGCAAGATTTGGCAGGATGGGACAAGGTAAGTTTTGGCAAGATTAGGCAAGATATGACAAGGTAATATTTGGCAAGATTTGGCAAAATATGACAAGATAAGATTTGGCAAGATTTGGCAAGATATGACAAGGTAAGATTAAGCAAGATTTGGTAAGAAATGACAAGGTAAGAATTGGCAAGATATGGCAAGATATGACAAGGTAAGACTCGGCAATATTTGGCAAGATATGACAAAGTAAGATTAGTCAAGATTTGGCAAGATTTGACAAGGTAAGATTTGGCAAGATTAGGCAAGATTTGGCGAGCTATGACAAGGTAAGATTTGGCAAGATTTTGCAAGATATGACAAGGTAAGATTTGGCAAGATTTGGCAAGATATGACAAGGTAAGATTTGGCAAGATTTGGCAAGATATGACAAGGTAAGATTAGTCAAGATTAGGCAAGATATGACAAGGTAAGATTTGGCAAGATTAGGCAAGATTTGGCGAGATATGACAAGGTAAGATTTGGTAAGATTTGGCAAGATTTGACAATGTAAGATTAAGCAAGATTTGGCAAGATATGAAAAGTAAGATAAGGCAAGATTTAGCAAGATATGACAACTGAAGGTAAGATTTGGCAAGATTTGGCAAGATATGACATGGTAAGATTAAGCAAAATTTGGCTAGATATGAAAAAGTAAGATTAGGCAAGATTTGGCAAGATATGACAAGTTAAGATTTGGCAAGATTAAGCAAGATATGAAGGTAAGATTAGGCAAGATTTGGCAAGATATGACAAGATAAGATTTGGCAAGACTTGGCAAGATATGACAAGGGAATATTTGGCAAGATTTGGCAAGATATGATAAGGTAAGATTCGGCAAGAATTGATAAGATATGACAAGGTAATATTTGGCCAGATTTGGCAAGATATGACAAGATAAGATTTGGCAAGATTTGGCAAGATATGATAAGGTAATATTTGGCAAGATTTGGCAAGATATGAGAAGATTAGATTTGGCAAGATTTGGCAAGATATGACAAGGTAAAATTAACAAAATTTGGCAAGATATGACAAGGTAATGTTTGGTAAAATATGGCAAGATATGACAAGGTGAGATTAAGCAAGATTTGGCAAGATATGAAAAAGTAAGATTAGGCGATTTGGTAAAATATGACAAGGTAAGCTTTGGCAAGATATGACAAGGTAAGATTAGTCAAGATTTGGCAAGATATGACAAGGTAAGATTTGGCAAGATTTGGCAAAATATGACAATGTAATATTTGGCAAGATCTGGCAATATATGACAAGGTAAGATTTGGACAGATTTGGCAAGATATGATAAGGTAATATTTGGCATGATTTGGCAAGATATGAGAAGATAAGATTTGGCAAGATTAGGCAAGATATGACAAGGTAATATTTGGCATGATCTGGCAAGATATGACAAGGTAATATTTGGCAAGATCTGGCAAGATATGACAAGGTAAGATTTGGCAAGATTTGGCAAGATATGAGAAGATGAGATTTGGCAAGATTTGGCAAGATATGACAAGGTAATATTTGGCAAGATCTGGCAATATATGACAAGATAAGATATGGCAAGATTTGGCAAGATATGATAAGGTAATATTTGGCAAGATTTGGCAAGATATGAGAAGATAAGATTTGGCAAGATTTGGCAAGATATGACAAGATAATTTTTGGCAAGATATGGCAAGATATGACAAGGTAAGATTAAGCAAGATTTGGCAAGATATGAAAAAGTAAGATTAGGCAAGATTTGGCAAGATATGACATGGTAAGATTTGGCAAGATTTGGCAAGATATGACAGGGTAAGATTTGGCAAGATTTGGCAAGATATGAGAAGATAAGATTTGGCAAGATATGACAAGGTGAGATTAAGCAAGATTTGGCAAGATATGAAAAAGTAAGATTAGGCAAGATTTGGTAAAATATGACAATGTAAGCTTTGGCAAGATATGACAAGGTAAGATTAGTGAAGATATGGCAAGATATGACAAGGTAAGATTTGGCAAGATTTGGCAAGATATGACAAGGTAATATTTGGCAAGATCTGGCAATATATGACAAGGTATGATTTGGCAAGATTTGGCAAGATATGAGAAGGTATGATTAAGCAAGACTTGGCAAGATACAAAAAGGAAGAATACGCAAGATTTGGCAAGAAATGACAACTTAAAGGTAAGACTTGACAAGATTTGGCAAGATATGACAAGGTAAGATCAGTCAAGATTTGGCAAGATATCACAAGGTAAGATTTGGCAAGATTAGGCAAGATATGACAATGTAAGATTTGGCAAGATTTGGCAAGATTTGGTAAGATATGACAAGGTAAGATTCGGCAAGATTTTGTAAGATATGATAAGGTAAGATTAGGCAAGATTTGGAAAGGTATGACAAGGTAAGATTTGGCAAGATTTGGCAAGATATGACAAGGTAATATTTGGCAAGATTTGGCCAGATATGACAAGATAAGATTTGGCAAGATTTGGCAAGATATGAAGGTAAGATTAAGCAAGATTTGGTAAGATATGACAAGGTAAGAATTGGAAATATTTGGCAAGATATGACAAGGTAAGTTTAAGCAAGATTTGATAAGATATGACAAGGTAAGATTTGGCAAGATTTGGCAAGGTTTGGCAAGATATGGCAAGGTAAGATTAGTCAAGATTTGTCAAGATATGACAAGGTAAGATTTAGCAAGATTAGGCAAGATTTGGCGAGTTATGACAAGGTAAGATTTTGTAAGATTTGGCAAGATATGACAAGGTAAGATTAAGCAAGATTTGGCAAGATATGAAAAGTAAGATAAGGCAAGATTTTGCAAAATATGACAACTGAAGGTAAGATTTGGCAAGATTTTGCAAGATATGACATGGTAAGATTAAGCAAGATTTGGCTAGATATGAAAAAGTAAGATTAGGCAAGATTTGGCAAGATATGACAAGTTAAGATTTGGCAAGATTAAGCAAGATATGAAGGTAAGATTAGGCAAGATTTGGCAAGATATAACAAGATAAGATTTGGCAAGATTTGGCAAGATATGACAAGGGAATATTTGGCAAGATTTGGCAAGATATGACTAAGTAAGATTCGGCAAGAATTGGCAAGATATAACAAGGTAATATTTGGCAAGATTTGGCAAGATATGACAAAGTAAGATTAGTCAAGATTTGGCAAGATATGACAAGGTAAGATTTGGCAAGAATTGGCAAGATATGATAAGGTAATATTTGGCAAGATTTGGCAAGATATGAGGAGATAAAATTTGGCATGATATGAGGAGATAAAATTTGGCAAGATTTGGCAAGATATGATAAGGTAAGATTGAGCATGATTTGGCAAGATATGACAAAGTAATGTTTGGCAAGATTTGGCAAGATATGACAAGGTGAGATTAAACAAGATTTGGCAAGGTATGAATAAGTAAGATTAAGGAAGATTTCGTAAGATATGACAAGGTAAGCTTTTGCAAGATATGACAAGGAAAGATTAGTCAAGATTTGGCAAGTTATGACAAGATAAGATTTGGCAAGATTTGGCAAGATATGAAGGTAAGATTTGGCAGGATTTGGCAATATATGACAAGGTGAGATTAAGTAAGATTAGGCAAGATTTGGCAAGATATGACAAGGTAAGATTAGGCAAGATTAGGCAAGATATGACAAGGTAAGATTTGGCAAGATTTGGCAAGATTTGGTAAGATATGACAAGGTAAGATTTGGCAAGATTTGGCAAGATATGTCAAGGTAAGATTAGGCAAGATTTGGAAAGATATGACAAGGTAAGATTTGGCAAGATTTGGCAAGATATGACAAGGTAATATTTGGCAAGATTTGGCAAGATATGACAAGATAAGATTTGGCAAGATTTGGCAAGATATGAAGGTAAGATTAAGCAAGATTTGGTAAGATATGACAAAGTAAGAATTGAAAAGATTTGGCAAGATATGAGGAGATAAAATTTGGCAAGATTTGGCAAGATATGATAAGGTAAGATTGAGCATGATTTGGCAAGATATGACAAAGTAATGTTTGGCAAGATTTGGCAAGATATGACAAGGTGAGATTAAACAAGATTTGGCAAGGTATGAATAAGTAAGATTAAGGAAGATTTCGTAAGATATGACAAGGTAAGCTTTTGCAAGATATGACAAGGAAAGATTAGTCAAGATTTGGCAAGTTATGACAAGATAAGATTTGGCAAGATTTGGCAAGATATGAAGGTAAGATTTGGCAGGATTTGGCAATATATGACAAGGTGAGATTAAGTAAGATTAGGCAAGATTTGGCAAGATATGACAAGGTAAGATTAGGCAAGATTAGGCAAGATATGACAAGGTAAGATTTGGCAAGATTTGGCAAGATTTGGTAAGATATGACAAGGTAAGATTTGGCAAGATTTGGCAAGATATGTCAAGGTAAGATTAGGCAAGATTTGGAAAGATATGACAAGGTAATATTTGGCAAGATTTGGAAAGATATGACAAGATAAGATTTGGCAAGATTTGGCAAGATATGAAGGTAAGATTAAGCAAGATTTGGTAAGATATGACAAAGTAAGAATTGAAAAGATTTGGCAAGATATGACAAGGTAAGATGTGTCAAGATTTGGCAAGATATGAAAAAGTAAGATTAGGCAAGATTATGCAAGATATGACATGGTAAGATTTCGCAAGATATGACAGGGTAAGATTTGGCAAGATTTGGCAAGATATGACAAGGTAAGATTAGGCAAGATTTGGCAAGATATGACAAGGTAAGATTTGGCAAGATTTGGCGAGATGTGACAAGGTAAGATTAGTCAACATTTGGCAAGATATGAACAAGTAAGAATAAGCAAGATTTGGCAAGATAAGACAACGTAAGATCAGGCAAGATTAGGCAAGATATGACAAGGTATGATTTGGCAAGATTAGGCAAGATATGACAAGGTAAGATTTGGCAAGATTTGGCCAGATTTGGCAAGATATGACAAGGTAAGATTCGGCAAGATTAGGCAAGAAATGACAAGGTAAGATTTGGCAAGATTAGGCAAGATATGACAAGGTAAGATTAGGCAAGATTTGGTAAGATATGCCAATGTAAGATTTGGTAAGATTTGGCAAGAAATGACAAGGTAAGATTAAGCAAGATTTGGCAAGATATGAAAAGTAAGATAAGGCAAGATTTTGCAAAATATGACAACTGAAGGTAAGATTTGGCAAGATTTTGTAAGATATGACATGGTAAGATTAAGCAAGATTTGGCTAGATATGAAAAGTAAGATTAGGCAAGATTTGGCAAGATATGACAAGTTAAGACTTGGCAAGATTAAGCAAGATATGAAGGTAAGATTAGGCAAAATTTGGCGAGATATAACAAGATAAGATTTGGCAAGATTTGGCAAGATATGACAAGGGAATATTTTGCAAGATTTGGCAAGATATGACAAGTTAAGATTAGTCAAGATTTGGCAAGATATGACAAGGTAAGATTTGGCAAGATTTGGCAAGATATGATAAGGTAATATTTGGCAAGATTTGGCAAGATATGAGAAGATAAAATTTGGCAAGATTTGGCAAGATATGACAGAGTAAGATTTGGCAAGATTTGGCAAGATATGAGAAGATAAGATTTGGCAAGATTTGGCAAGATATGACAAGGTGAGATTAAGCAAGATTTGGCAAGATAAAATAAGTAAGATTAAGGAAGATTTCGTAAGATATGACAAGGTAAGCTTTTGCAAGATATGACAAGGAAAGATTAGTCATGATTTGGCAAGTTATGACAAGATAAGATTTAGCAAGATTTGGCAAGATATGAAGGTAAGATTTGGCAGGATTTGGCAATATATGACAAGGTGAGATTAAGCAAGATTTGGCAAGATGTGAAAAAGTAAGATTAGGCAAGATTTGGCAAGATATGACAAGTTAAGACTTGGCAAGATTAAGCAAGATATGAAGGTAAGATTAGGCAAAATTTGGCGAGATATAACAAGATAAGATTTGGCAAGATTTGGCAAGATATGACAAGGGAATATTTTGCAAGATTTGGCAAGATATGACAAGTTAAGATTAGTCAAGATTTGGCAAGATATGACAAGGTAAGATTTGGCAAGATTTGGCAAGATATGATAAGGTAATATTTGGCAAGATTTGGCAAGATATGAGAAGATAAAATTTGGCAAGATTTGGCAAGATATGACAGAGTAAGATTTGGCAAGATTTGGCAAGATATGAGAAGATAAGATTTGGCAAGATTTGGCAAGATATGACAAGGTGAGATTAAGCAAGATTTGGCAAGATAAAATAAGTAAGATTAAGGAAGATTTCGTAAGATATGACAAGGTAAGCTTTTGCAAGATATGACAAGGAAAGATTAGTCATGATTTGGCAAGTTATGACAAGATAAGATTTAGCAAGATTTGGCAAGATATGAAGGTAAGATTTGGCAGGATTTGGCAATATATGACAAGGTGAGATTAAGCAAGATTTGGCAAGATGTGAAAAAGTAAGATTAGGCAAGATTTGGCAAGATATGACAAGGTAAGATTAGGCAAGATTTGGCAAGATTTGATAAGGTAAGATTTGGCATGATTTGGCAAGATTTGGTAAGATATGACAACTTAAAGGTAAGACTTGGCAAGATTTGGCAAGATATGACAAGGTAAGATTTGGCAAGATTAGGCAAGATATGACAAGGTAAGATTTGGCAAGATTTGGCAAGATTTGGTAAGATATGACAAGGTAAGATTCGGCAAGATTTGGCAAGATATGTCAAGGTAAGATTTGGAAAGATTTGACAAGGTAAGATTTGGCAAGATTTTGCAAGATATGACAAGGTAATATTTGGCAAGATTTGGCAAGATATGGCAAGATAAGATTTGGCAAGATTTGGCAAGATATGAAGGCAAGATTAAGCAAGATTTGGCAAGAAATGAAAAAGTAAGATTAGGCAAGATTTTGCAAGATATGACATGGTAAGATTTCGCAAGATATGACAGGGTAAGATTTGGCAAGATTTGGCAAGATATGACAAGGTAAGATTAGGCAAGATTTTGCAAGATATGACAAGGTAAGATTTGGCAAGATTTGGCGAGATGTGACAAGGTAAGATTAGTCAAGATTTGGCAAGATATGAAAAAGTAAGAATAAGCAAGATTTGGTAAGATATGACAAAGTAAGAATAGGAAAGATTTGGCAAGATATGACAAGGTAAGATTTGGCAAGATTTGGCGAGATGTGACAAGGTAAGATTAGTCAAGATTTGGCAAGATATGAAAAAGTAAGAATAAGCAAGATTTGGTAAGATATGACAAAGTAAGAATAGGAAAGATTTGGCAAGATATGACAAGGTAAGATTTGTCAAGATTTGGCAAGATATGAGAAGGCAAGATTAAGCAAGATTTGGCAAGAAATGAAAAAGTAAGATTAGGTAAGATTTTGCAAGATATGACATGGTAAGATTTCGCAAGATATGACAGGGTAAGATTTGGCAAGATTTGGCAAGATATGACAAGGTAAGATTAGGCAAGATTTGGCAAGATATGACAAGGTAAGATTAGGCAAGATTTGGCGAGATGTGACAAGGTAAGATTAGTTAAGATTTGGCAAGATATGAAAAAGTAAGAATAAGCAAGATTTGGCAAGATAAGACAACGTAAGATCTGGCAAGATTTAGCAAGATATGACAAGGTAAGATTTGGCAAGATTAGGCAAGATATGACAAGGTAAGATTTGGCAAGATTTGGCCAGATTTGGCAAAATATGACAAGGTAAGATTCGGCAAGATTAGGCAAGAAATGACAAGGTAAGATTTGGCAAGATTTGGCCAGATTTGGCAAAATATGAGAAGGTAAGATTCGGCAAGATTAGGCAAGAAATGACAAGGTAAGATTTGGCAAGATTAGGCAAGATATGACAAGGTAAGATTAGACAAGATTTGGTAAGATATGCCAATGTAAGATTAGTCAAGATTTGGCAAGATATGACAAGGTAATATTTGGCAAGATTTGGCAAGATATGACAAGATAAGATGTGGCAAGATTTGGCAAGATATGATAAGGTAAGATTAAGCAAGATTTGGTAAGATATGACAAGGTAAGATTAGGCAAGAATTGGTAAGATAAGATAAGGTAAGCTTTGGCAAGATTTGACAAGTTATGAGAAGGTAGGATTAAGCAAGATTTGGCAAGCTATGAAAAGGAAGAATAGGCAAGATTTGGCAAGATATAACAACTGAAAGGTAAGACTTGGCAAGATTTGGCAAGATATGACAAGGTAAGATCAGGCAAGATTTGGCAAGATATGAGAAGGTAAGATATGGCAATATTAGGCAAGATAGGACAAGGTAAGATTTGGCAAGATTTGGCAAGATTTGGTAAGATATGACAAGGTAAGATTCGGCAAGATTTGGCAAGATTTGACAAGGTAAGATTAGGCAAGATTTAGCAAGATATGACAAGGTAAGATTTGGCAAGATTTGGCAAGATATGACAAGGTAATATTTGGCAAGATTTGGCAAGATATGAAGGTAAAATTAAGCAAGATTTGGTAAGATATGAGAAGGTAAGAATTGGAAAGATTTGGCAAGGTATGACAAGGTAAGATTTGGCAAGATTTGGCAAGATAAAACAAGGTAAGATTAAGTAAGATTTGGCAAGATATGAAAAAGTATATAAGATTAGGCAAGATTTGGCAAGATATGACATGGTAAGATTTGGCAAGATTTGGCAAGATTTGACAGGGTAAGATTTGGCAAGATTTGGCAAGATATGACAAGGTAAGATTAGGCAAGATTTTGGCAAGATATGATAAGGTAAGATTTGGCAAGATTTGGCGAAATATGACAAGGTATGATTAGTCAAGATTTGGCAAGTTATGAAAAAGTAAGAATAGGCAAGATTTGGCAAGATATGACAAGGTAAATCAGGCAACATTTGGCAAGATATGACAAGGTAAGATTTGGCAAGATTAGGCAAGATATGACAAGGTAAGATTTGGCAAGATTTGGCGAAATTAGTAAGATATGACAAGTTAAGATTTGGCAAGATTTGGCATGATATGACAAGGTAATATTTGGCAAGATTTGGCAAGATATGACAGGATAAGATTTGGCAAGATTTGGCAAGATATGAAGGTAAAATTAAGCAAGATTTGATAAGATATGAGAAGGTAAGAATTGGAAAGATTTGGCAAGATATGACAAGGTAAGATTTGGCAAGATTTGGCAAGATATAACAAGGTAAGATTAAGTAAGATTTGGCAAGATATGAAAAAGTAAGATTTGGCAAGATTTGGCAAGATTTGATAAGGTAAGATTTGGCAAGATTTGGCAAGATATGACAAGGTAAGATTAGGCAAGATTTGGCAAGATATGATAAGGTAAGATTTGGCAAGATTTGGCGAGATATGACAAGGTATGATTAGTCAAGATTTGGCAAGATATGAAAAAGTAAGAATAAGCAAGATTAGGCAAGATATGACAAGGGTAAGATCAGGCAACATTTGGCAAGATATGACTAGGTAAGATTTGGCAAGATTAGGCAAGATATGACAAGGTAAGATTTGGCAAGATTTGGCAAAATTTAGTAAGTTATGACAAGGTAAGATTTGGCAAGATTTGGAAAGATATGACAAGGTAAGATTTCGCAAGATTTGGCAAGATATGACAAGGTAAGACTAGGCTAGATTTGGTAAGATATGCCAAGGTAAGATTTGGCAAGATTTGGCAAGATATGACAAGGTAAGATTTGGCAAGATTAAGCAAGATATGACAATGTAAGATTTGGCAAGATTTAATAACATATAACAAGGTAAGATTCGGTAAAATTTTGCAAGATATGATAAGGTAAGATTAGGCAAGATTTGGAAAGATATGACATGGTAAGATTTGGCAAGGTTTTGCAAGAAATGACAAGGAAGTATTTGGCAAGATTTGGCAAGATATGGCAAGATAAGATTTGGCAAGATTTGGCAAGATATGAAGATAAGATTAAGCAAGATTTTTTAAGATATGACAAGGTAAGAATTGGAAAGATTTAGCAAGATATGACAAGGTAAGATTAAGCAAGATTTGGTAAGATATGACAAGGTAAGATATGGCAAGATTTGGCAAGATATGACAGGGCAAGATTTGGCAAGATTTGGCAAGATATGGCAAGGTAAGATTAGTCAAGGTTTGGCAAGATTAGGCAAGATTTGGTGAGATATGACAAGGTAAGATTTGGTAAGATCTAGCAAGATATGACAAGGTAAGATTAAGCAAGATTTGGCAAGATATGAAAAGTAAGATAAGGCAAGATTTTGCAAGATATGACAACTTAAGGTAAGATTTGGCAAGATTTGGCAAGATATGACATGGTAAGATTAAGCAAGATTTGGCTAGATATGAAAAAGTAAGATTAGGCTAGATTTGGCAAGATATGACAAGTTAAGATTTGGCAAGATTAAGCAAGATATGAAGGTAAGATTAGGCAAGATTTGGCAAGATATGACAAGATAAGTTTTGGCAAGATTTGGCAAGATATGACAAGGGAATATTTGGCAAGATTTGGCAAGATATGACAACGTAAGATTCAGCAAGAATTGGCAAGATATGACAAGGTAGTATTTGGCAAGATTTGGCAAGATATGACAAGGTAAGATTAGTCAAGATTTGGCAAGATATGAGAAGGTAAGATTTGGCAAGATTTGGCAAGATATGACAAGGTAAGATTTGGCAAGACTTGGCAAGATATGACAAGGTACGATTAAGCAAGATTTGGCAAGATATGACAAGGTAAGATTTGGCAAGATTTGGCAAGATATGGCAAGGTAAGATTTGGCAAGATTTGGCAAGATATGGCAAGTTAAGATTAGTCAAGATTTGGCAATATTAGGCAAGATTTGGCGAGATATGACAAGGTAAGATTTGGTAAGATTTGGTAAGATATGACAAGGTAAGATTAAGCAAGATTTGGCAAGATAAGGCAAGATTTTGCAAGATATGACAACTGAAGGTAAGATTTGGTAAGATTTGGCAAGATATGACATGGTAAGATTAAGCAAGATTTGGCTGGATATGATAAAGTAAGATTAGGCAAGATTTGGCAAGATATGACAAGTTAAGATTTGACAAGATTAAGCACGATATGAAGGTAAGATTAGGCAAGATTTGGCAAGATATGACAAGATAAGTTTTGGCAAGATTTGGCAAGATATGACAAGGGAATATTTGGCAAGATTTGGCAAGACATGACAAGTTAAGATTCGGCAAGAATTGGCAAGATATGACAAGGTAGTACTTGGCAAGATTTGGCAAGATATGACAAGGTAAGATTAGTTAAGATTTGGCAAGATATGAGAAGGTAAGATTTGGCATAATTTGGCAAGATATGATAAGGTAATATTTGGCAAGATTTGGCAAGATATGAGAAGATAAAGTTTGGCAAGATTTGGCAAGATATGACAAGGTAAGATTAAGCAAGATTTGGCAAGATATGACAAGGTAATGTTTGGCAAGATTTGGCAAGATATGACAAGGTGAGATTAAGCAAGATTTGGCAAGATATGAAAAAGTAAGATTAAGAAAGATTTGGTAAGATATGACAAGGTAAGCTTTCGCAAGTTATGATAAGGAAAGATTAGTCAAGATTTGGCAAGATATGACAAGGTAAGATTAGGCAAGATTTGGCAAGATATGACAAGGTAAGATTTGGCAAGATTTGGCAAGATATGTCAAGGTAAGATTTGAAAAGATTAGGCAAGATATGAGAAGGTAAGATTAAGGAAGATTTGGCAAGATATGAAAAGGAAGAATAGGCAAGATTTGGCAAGATATGACAAGGTAAGATCAGACAAGATTTGGCAAGATATGACAAGGTAAGATTTGGCAAGGTAAGATTCGGCAAGATTTGGCAAGATATGACAAGGTAAGATTTGGCAAGATTAGACAAGATATGACAAGGTAAGATTAGGCAAGATTTGGTAAGATATGCCAAGGTAAGATTTGGCCAGATTTGGCAAGATATGACAACTTAAAGGTAAGACTTGGAAAGATTTGGCAAGATATGACAAGGAAAGATCAGGCAAGATTTAGCAAGATATGAGAAGGTAAGATTTGGCAAGATTTGGCAAGATATGAAAAAGTAAGATTAGGCAAGATTTTGCAAGATATGACATGGTAAGATTTGGCAAGATTTGGCAAGATATGACAGGGTAAGATTTGGCAAGATTTGGCAAGATATGACAAGGTGAGATTAGGCAAGATTTGGCAAGATATGACAAGGTAAGATTTGGCAAGATTTGGCGAGATATGACAAGGTAAGATTAGTCAAGATTTGGCAAGATATGAAAAAGTAAGAATAAGCAAGATTTGGCAAGATATGACAAGGTAAGATCTGGCAAGATTTGGCAAGATATGACAAGGTAAGATTTGGCAAGATTAGGCAAGATATGACAAGGTAAGATTTGGCAAGATTTTGCAAGATTTGGCAAGATATGACAAGGTAAGATTCGGCAAAATTTGGCAAGATATGACAAGGTAAGATTTGGCAAGATTAGGCAAGATATGACAAGGTAAGATTAGGCAAGATTTGGTAAGATATGCCAAAGTAAGATTTGGCAAGATTTGGCAAGATATGACAAGGTAATATTTGGCAAGATTTGGCAAGATATGACAAGATGAGATTTGGCAAGATTTGGCAAGATATGATAAGGTAAGATCAAGCAAGATTTGGTAAGATATGACAAGGTAAGATTAGGCAAGATTTGGTAAGATATGACAAGGTAAGCTTTGGCAAGATATGACAAGGTAAGATTAGTCAAGATTTGGCAGGATATGACAAGGTAAAATTTGGCAAGATTTGGCAAGATATGACAAGGTAATATTTGGCAAGATTTGGCAATATATGACAAGGTGAGATCAAGCAAGATTTGGCAAGATATGAAAAAGTATTATTAGGCAAGATTTGGCAAGATATGACAAGGTAAGATTAGGCAAGATTTGGCAAGATATGACAAGATAAGATTTGGCAAGATTTGGCAAGATATGACAAGGTAAGATTTGGCAAGATTTGGCAAGATATGAGAAGGTAAGATTAGGCAAGATTTGGTAAGATATGCCAAGGTAAGATTTGGCCAGATTTGGCAAGATATGACAACTTAAAGGTAAGACTTGGAAAGATTTGGCAAGATATGACAAGGAAAGATCAGGCAAGATTTAGCAAGATATGAGAAGGTAAGATTTGGCAAGATTTGGCAAGATATGAAAAAGTAAGATTAGGCAAGATTTTGCAAGATATGACATGGTAAGATTTGGCAAGATTTGGCAAGATATGACAGGGTAAGATTTGGCAAGATTTGGCAAGATATGACAAGGTGAGATTAGGCAAGATTTGGCAAGATATGACAAGGTAAGATTTGGCGAGATATGACAAGGTAAGATTAGTCAAGATTTGGCAAGATATGAAAAAGTAAGAATAAGCAAGATTTGGCAAGATATGACAAGGTAAGATCTGGCAAGATTTGGCAAGATATGACAAGGTAAGATTTGGCAAGATTAGGCAAGATATGACAAGGTAAGATTTGGCAAGATTTTGCAAGATTTGGCAAGATATGACAAGGTAAGATTCGGCAAAATTTGGCAAGATATGACAAGGTAAGATTTGGCAAGATTAGGCAAGATATGACAAGGTAAGATTAGGCAAGATTTGGTAAGATATGCCAAGGTAAGATTTGGCAAGATTTGGCAAGATATGACAAGGTAATATTTGGCAAGATTTGGCAAGATATGACAAGATGAGATTTGGCAAGATTTGGCAAGATATGATAAGGTAAGATCAAGCAAGATTTGGTAAGATATGACAAGGTAAGATTAGGCAAGATTTGGTAAGATATGACAAGGTAAGCTTTGGCAAGATATGACAAGGTAAGATTAGTCAAGATTTGGCAGGATATGACAAGGTAAAATTTGGCAAGATTTGGCAAGATATGACAAGGTAATATTTGGCAAGATTTGGCAATATATGACAAGGTGAGATCAAGCAAGATTTGGCAAGATATGAAAAAGTATTATTAGGCAAGATTTGGCAAGATATGACAAGGTAAGATTAGGCAAGATTTGGCAAGATATGACAAGATAAGATTTGGCAAGATTTGGCAAGATATGATAAGGTAAGATTTGGCAAGATTTGGCAAGATATGAGAAGGTAAGATTAAGCAAGATTTGGCAAGATATGAAAAGGAAGAATAGGCAAGATTTGGCAAGATATGACAACTTAAAAGTAAGACTTGGCAAGATTTGGCAAGATATGACAAGGTAAGTTCAGGCAAGATTTGGTTAGATATGAGAAGGTAAGATTTGGCAAGATTAGGCAAGATATGACAAGGTAAGATTTGGCAAGATTTGGCAAGATATGACAAGGTAAAATTTGGCAAGATTTAGCAAGATATGACAAGGTAAGATTAAGCAAGATTTGGCAAGATATGACAAGGTAAGATTTAGTAAGATTTGGCAAGATATGACATGGTAAGATTTGGCAAGATTTGGCAAGATATGACAGGGTAAGATTTGGCAAGATTTTGCAAGATATGACAAGGTGAGATTAGGCAAGATTAGGCAAGATATGACAAGGTAAGATTTGGCAAGATTTGGAGAGATATGACAAGGTAAGATTAGTCAAGATTTGGCAATATATGACAAGATAAGATTTGGCAAGATTTGGCAAGATATGAAAAAGTAAGAATAAGCAAGATTTGGCAAGATATGACAAGGTAAGATCAGGCAAGATTTGGCAAGATATGACAAGGTAAGATTTGGCAAGATTAGGCAAGATATGACAAGGTAAGATTCGGCAAGATTTGGCAAGATATGACAAGGTAAGATTTGGCAAGATTAGGCAAGATATGACAAGGTAAGATTAGGCAAGATTTGGTAGCATATGCCAAGGTAAGATTTGCCAAGGTAAGATTTGGCAAGATATGACAAGGTAATATTTGGCAAGATTTGGCAAGATATGACAAGATAAGATTTGGCAAGATTTGGCAAGATATGATAAGGTAAGATTAAGCAAGATTTGGTAAGATATGACAAGGTAAGATTAGGCAAGATTTGGTAAGATATGACAAGGTAAGCTTTGGCAAGATATGACAAGGTAAGATTAGTCAAGATTTGGCAGGATATGACAAGATAAAATTTGGCAAGATTTGGTAAGATTTGGCAATATATGACAAGGTGAGATCAAGCAAGATTTGGCAAGATATGAAAAAGTATTATTAGGCAAGATTTAGCAAGATATGACAAGGTAAGATTAGGCAAGATTTGGCAAGATATGACAAGATAAGATTTGGCAAGATTTGGCAAGATATGACAAGGTAAGATTTGGCAAGATTTGGCAAGATATGAGAAGGCAAGATTAAGCAAGATTTGGCAAGATATGAAAAGGAAGAATAGGCAAGATTTGGCAAGATATGACAACGTAAAGGTAAGACTTGGCAAGATTTGGCAAGATATGACAAGGTAAGTTCAGGAAAGATTTGGTTATATATGAGAAGGTAAGATTTGGCAATATTAGGCACGATATGACAAGGTAAGATTTGGCAAGATTTGGCAAGATATGACAAGATAAGATTTGGCAAGAGTTAGCAAGATATGACAAGGTAAGATTAAGCAAGATTTAGCAAGATATGACAAGGTAAGATTTAGTAAGATTTGGCAAGATATGACATGATAAGATTTGGCAAGATTTGGCAAGATATGACAGGGTAAGATTTGGCAAGATTTGGCAAGATATGACAAGGTGAGATTAGGCAAGATTTGGCAAGATATGACAAGGTAAGATTTGGCAAGATTTGGCGAGATATGACAAGGTAAGATTAGTCAAGATTTTGCAAGATGTGAAAAAGTAAGAATAAGCAAGATTTGACAAGATATGACAAGGTAAGATCAGGCAAGATTTGGCAAGATATGACTAGGTAAGATTTGGCAAGATTAGGCAAGATTTGACAAGGTAAGATTTGGCAAGATTTGGCAAGATTTGGCAAGATATGAGAAGGTAAGATTCGGCATGATTTGGCAAGATAAGAAAGGTAAGATTTGGCAAGATTAGGCAAGATATGACAAGGTAAGATTAGGCAAGATTTGGTAAGATTTGCCAAGGTAAGATTTGGCAAGATTTGACAAGGTAATATTTGGCAAGATTTGGCAAGATATGACAAGATACGATTTGGCAAGATATGATAAAGTAAGATTAAGCAAGATTTGGTAAGATATGACAAGGTAAGATTAGGCAAGATTTGGTAAGATATGACAAGGTAAGCTTTGGCAAGATATGACAAGGTAAGATTAGTCAAGATTTGGCAAGATATGACAAGGTAAAATTTGGCAAGATTTGGCAAGATATGACAAGGTAATATTTGGCAAGATTTGGCAATATATGACAAGGTGAGATTAAGCAAGATTTGGCAAGATATGAAAAAGTAAGATTAGGCAAGATTTGGCAAGATATGACAAGGTAAGATGAGGCAAGATTTGGCAAGATATGACAAGGTAAGATTAAGCAAGATTTGGTAAGATATGACAAGGTAAGATTTGGCAAGATTTGGCAAGATATGAGAAGGTAAGATTAAGCAAGATTTGGCAAGATATGAAAAGGAAGAAAAGGCAAGATTTGGCAAGATATGACGACTTAAAGGTAAGACTTGGCAAGATTTGGCAAGATATGACAAGGTAAGATCAGGCAAGATTTGGTTAGATATGAGAAGGTAAGATTTGGCAAGATTAGGCAAGATATGACAAGGTAAGATTTGGCAAGATATGGCAAGATTTGGTATGATATGACAAGGTAAGATTCGGCAAGATTTGGCAAGATATGACAATGTAAGATTAGGCAAGATTTGGAAGATATGACAAGGTAAGATTTGGCAAGATTTGGCAAGATATGACAAGGTAATATTTGGCAAGATATGACAAGATAAGATTAGGCAAGATTTGGCAAGATATGACATGGTAAGATTTGGCAAGATTTGGCAAGATATGACAGGGTAAGATTTGGCAAGATTTGGCAAGATATGTGACCGGCTTTGCGAAAAGGGCCTATTTGGGGGCAATGTAAACTTGTTAGTACGGGTAAAACTCGCGCATAGGTGAAATTTCACGCAATCGCGGATTATTGCATTATTAGTACCTATGATGTATCTCCTACCTTCTGGCCAAGTTTGAAACTCGTAGCCCTTTCGTGCGTTTCAAACGAGGACCGAACATTTTCACGGCAGCGGTCACATTGTTTGTGAACGGAGTATACGGAAATGTAATACGGATAGTATACAAAACATCTACGGAGAAATGGGGAAAGGCCGTACGTTAAGTGTATTCATCTCTCTCAGGAAGACCTTAGACAAGCCTGCAAATCCTCTTTGCAGGCTCGTATGTGCCTTTGTGCTAGCAGCACCATCTCTCTACATGAGCACGTTTACAGTGGCGTCGCTTGTAGCCTTCAGTGATTCCTACAAGGGCTATGAATACGGTAAAACGGCGGATACTTTTTGTTCAGCGGAGACGAGCAGCAGGCACAATAGACATGATCGACTACTTTGGCTTACCTGATGATGGGAGGGACTCTACCAGCTGCAAAGGCACTGCAGCCAACGATGGGCAACTCTAACACGACTACTCTTTCGTGGATTCCGGTTTAGAACGAATACGCTGGGTTCGAAATGACCTTCCAGAGAAGCACACTGTATAGTACGATGATGCGGCGCCCAGCCAAGAAGAGTCTGCAATACTCAGAGACAACTGCAAAGAGAAAACGTTCGTAGCATGATTGTCCAGCTCCACCATGTTTGTGGTGACATCATTCGTAACACGGTAGAATGCGGAGTGTTGCGGTTTTACCGGAAGTAAATGTTTGAACGCCGTTTTCTTGAAATCAGACTACTCGTAATTTCGAACTTCCAGCACGTATATCTCGGTAACGGAACACGCTAGTGAAGTGCAGTAAAGTGCAATAGGAAGCTCGTCGAGTGCACTTTCACACTATGTGCTTAACTCAAAATCGTGAGTTGCCCCCAAATAGGCCCTTTTCGCAAATCCTATCACATATGACAAGGTAAGATTAGGCAAGATTTGGCAAGATATGACAAGGTAAGATTTGGCAAGATTTGGCGAGATATGACAAGGTAAGATTAGTCAAGATTTGGCAAGATATGAAAAAGTAAGAATAAGCAAGATTTGGCAAGATATGACAAGGTAAGATCAGGCAAGATTTGGCAAGATATGACAAGGTAATATTAGGCAAGATATGACAAGGTAAGATTTGGCAAGATTTGCCAAGATTTGGCAAGATATGACAAGGTAAGATTCGGCAAGATTTGGCAAGATATGACAAGGTAAGATTTGGCTAGATTTGGCAAGATATGACAAGGTAAGATTAAGAAGGATTTGGCAAGATATGAAAATGTAAGATTAGGCACGATTTGGCAAGATATTACATGGTAAGATTTGGCAAGATTTGGCATGATATGATAAGGTAAGATTAAGCAAGATTTGGTAAGATATGACAAGGTAAGATTAGGCAAGATTTGGTAAGATATGACAAGGTAAGCTTTGGCAAGATATGACAAGGTAAGATTAGTCAAGATTTGGCAAGATATGACAAGGTGAAATTTGGCAAGATTTGGCAAGATATGACAAGGTAATATTTGGCAAGATTTGGCAATATATGACAAGGTGAGATTAGTCAAGATTTGGCAAGATATGCCAAGGTAAGATTTGGCAAGATTTGGCAAGATATGACAAGGTAAGATTAAGCATGATTTGGTAAGATATGACAAGGTAAGATTCGGCAATATTTGGCAAGATATGACATGATAAGATTTGGCAAGATTTGGCGAGATATGACTGGGTAAGATTAAGAAGGATTTGGCAAGATATGAAAATGTAAGATTAGGCACGATTTGGCAAGATATTACATGGTAAGATTTGGCAAGATTTGGCATGATATGATAAGGTAAGATTAAGCAAGATTTGGTAAGATATGACAAGGTAAGATTAGGCAAGATTTGGTAAGATATGACAAGGTAAGCTTTGGCAAGATATGACAAGGTAAGATTAGTCAAGATTTGGCAAGATATGACAAGGTGAAATTTGGCAAGATTTGGCAAGATATGACAAGGTAATATTTGGCAAGATTTGGCAATATATGACAAGGTGAGATTAGTCAAGATTTGGCAAGATATGAAAAAGTAAGAATAACCAAGATTTGGCAAGATATGACAAGGTAAGATCAGGCAAGATTTGGCAAGATATGACAAGGTAAGATTTGGCAAGATTAGGCAAGAAATGACAAGGTAAGATTTGGCAAGATTTGGCAAGATATGACAAGGTAAGATTCGGCAAGATTTGGCAAGATATGACAAGGTAAGATTTGGCAAGATTAGGCAAGATATGACAAGGTAAGATTAGGCAAGATTTGGTAAGATATGCCAAGGTAAGATTTGGCAAGATTTGGCAAGATATGACAACTTAAAGGTAAGACTTGGCAAGATTTGGCAAGATATGACAAGGAAAGATCAGGCAAGATTTGGCAAGATATGAGAAGGTAAGATTTGGCAAGATTAGGCAAGATGATTTAGAGAATTGATGAGCATAAACACAGCAGTCACTTCAGGGGACAGGACGTTTCGATCCGTAGATCTTCTTCAGCTGTTATAGTGCATTCACGCAAGAATGGCCAACTTCCTTTCCTCCTTGTATCGTGGTTAGTGACGTCACTACGACTGTGTAAACATTCACTTAGAGGTTTTCGGATGCGTAGAGTCCGAATCTGAAGTCAAAAATGATGTAGCCGGCTTCCTGGCTCAGATACCGTTTCCAGCCAATCAGATTAGCGTATTATGATGACGTAATGCGACCGCAGAATTGCGACACCGTAAACTTGACCGCAAAGTTCCGCATTATTTCCGGTTTCGCGGGTGGCGGCCATTTTGTTCGTCGTTCTATAAAATGAACTCCGTCGGTCTCGAGCGATTATCTAGCCCTGTACGGAGCGAATTTCGATCAAATCATGTCTGAAACGCGTAACAGGTGGTCTTCACGGAAGCGAATGCGAGAAAGAATGGAAAAAGTTCGTAGCAAGAGAGTTTCTACAAGCGAAGAGTCGCCATTGCCATCTGAGACACAGGTTCATGGCACAGAAGCTAGTGTGCAACCTGCTGAGACTTCTACAGGAGAGGTAGCAACAGCAATAAGTGAAGGTAGCATGGAAAATGACAGCAGTGACGAGCAGTCCGAAGATGAAGAGTATGCATTCACCTACGAGGAAGCTCAATCAATACTGAGGGAATGGAGTTCAGCTCAGGTGGCTGAAGCTATGCATGTTCAAGGAATTCTCCTCGTTGAGGTTCTCATGCGTGAGGCTGATATGAGTAGGTCTAGGGCTGCAGAGGTGGCAGCAAAATATGTCCCTTCCTCTGAACGGTCGCTTAGGCGATGGCACTCTGACTTCTATGTGAGCAGTGGAGATATTGTACCCGAAGAGCAAGGAACATGGAAGCGCAACATCTTGCTTAATGACGAAAAGGTCCTTTCTAAGGCTACCAAATGGTTGAGGGCCGAGACTGCGAAAAGGAACTCAGACCTCACAGTTGCAAAATTTAAAAATTGGATAAATAGCCATCTCTTGCCTTCCATCCAAAATTCCCAACCATCACAGAGTAAAATTGGATCAGTGACAGCTTGGAAGTTGATGAAGAAGGCTGGCTTTCAATATTCCCAAATATCTAAAGGTTTCGTTGATGGTCATGAGCGCTCCGACGTCAAAGCAGATCGTGTCAAATTCATAGATGTTCTGTGTACTCTGGAAGCAACCCACAAGCCACCTCCAACCTGCTCAGATGGAATTCATCCATACGCATTGGGCAACTCCAGTGCTGACAAGCATGTTGTGCTAATCTTTCATGATGAGACGGTGTTCCACTCAAATGAAGGGAGGGTCTACGCTTGGCATGAGAAAGGTTCTGGGCCACTACGCCCCAAGGATCAGGGCAGGGGGATAATGGTCACAGATTTTATTGATGAATTCAATGGTTACCTCAGACTCTCACAGTCTGAGATAGCCAGAAGGGATGAACTTGGACAAGATGTACCAATCTATGCCAGGGAGGTTATGCATATTGGTGAGGAGCATGAAGGGTACTTCACTGCAGACAACTTCTGTCTTCAAGTCGCCAAAGCTGCCCAGATTGCAGCCTTTAAGTACCCACCAGAAACTTATGATGTTATCTTTGTATTTGACCAGGCCAAAATTCACATGACATATGATGATGATGCCCTTGTTGCTCATCGGATGAATGTCAAGCCTGGCGGAAAAGCACCTGTAATGAGACCTTCTTCGTTGTACACAATCAATGGGGCTCCTCAGACAATGACTCTTTCGGATGGTCGCCCCAAAGGCTTGCGAATGGTGCTAGAGGAGAGGGGAGTGAATACACACAAACTTGTGAAGGAGCAAATGATAAAAATTTTGGCATCACATGACGATTTTCGTAATGAAAAGAACAAAGTTGAAAGACTGTTAGTCCGCTTTAACTACCGGGCTATGTTCATTCCCAAATTTCACCCTTAGCTTAACCCCATAGAACGGGTGTGGGGTAGGGCTAAAGTCTATGCCCGGAACCACTGCAACTACTCTTTTGTGGGCTTGCAGAACACAGTGACACCAGCATTGGAAAGTGTTTCACTTGATGCCATACGCAAGTATTTCCAGAAATCAAGGGACTACATTCATGCATACAGAGAAGGAATTAGTGGATATCAGGCAAATGAAGCCGTAAAGAAGTACAAGTCCCATAGGAAAGTGCCAGAGCAAGAAAGTTTTCCATGAGCACCTCATTTATATGTTACTGTGCATGACTTTTGCTTGTACTGAATTTATATGCTATTTTTTAAGACTTTGTATAGTTCCCATTAAAATTCTTGTATCTCTGGATGTAAATTACTTAGAAATGTTTCCTTCTGTGATAATTTAAATATTAGTACATACTCCAATACCTGTGAGTTTCATGCCATTTCGCCAAGCACATGCATCGAAATAGGTCACTTAATCAACCCACAAATGCGCATAATTAGCCAAATGAAAAACCTCTTACTGTAAAGTAGGAATATTGCAGAAAAATAAACTGTTGTGAAATCTTTCCTTTTACATTGTATATTACAATACAATTATCAGATTCACTCCAACTGCTTCCCTATTGGCAGAATAGGTCCAAAAGAATGCTTATTTTCACAAAAATGCGCATAATTAGCAGGTGTTTATGCAGCATACTGTTACCATGGCAACATAAATTCAAAATCTTTGGTCTATTGGACTGCACTGAATAACTTACTTAATACTCTCTTACTATTGCTGCACACTATTTTGAATGGGACACTTTTGCATCCTACAATGTGTTTCAGTCATTCTGGCCATTCTTGCATGAAGGCACTATACGATTTAGAGAATTGATGAGCATAAACACAGCAGTCACTTCAGGGGACAGGACGTTTCGATCCGTAGATCTTCTTCTTCAGCTGTTACAGCTGAAGAAGATCTACGGATCGAAACGTCCTGTCCCCTGAAGTGACTGCTGTGTTTATGCTCATCAATTCTCTAAATCATCACATTTCACACAGCAATGAACCCTTATCATATCATTAGGCAAGATATGACAAGGTAAGATTTGGCAAGATTTGGCAAGATTTGGTAAGATATGACAAGGTAAGATTCGGCAAGATTTGGCAAGATATGACAAGGTAAGATTAAGCAAGATTTGGCAAGATATGAAAAAGTAAGATTAGGCAAGATTTTGCAAGATATGACATGGTAAGATTTGGCAAGATTTGGCAAGATATGACAGGGTAAGATTTGGCAAGATTTGGCAAGATATGACAAGGTGAGATTAGGCAAGATTTGGCAAGATATGACAAGGTAAGATTTGGCAAGATTTGGCGAGATATGACAAGGTAAGATTAGTCAAGATTTGGCGAGATATGAAAAAGTAAGAATAAGCAAGATTTGGCAAGATATGACAAGGTAAGATCAGGCAAGATTTGGCAAGATTAGTCAAGATATGACAAGGTAAGATTTGGCAAGATTTGGCAAGATTTGGCAAGATATGACAAGGTAAGATTCGGCAAGATTTGGCAAGATATGACAAGGTAAGATTTGGCAAGATTAGGCAAGATATGACAAGGTAAGATTAGGCAAGATTTGGTAAAATATGCCAAGGTAAGATTTGGCAAGATTTGGCAAGATATGACAAGGTAAGATTTGGCAAGATTTGGCAAGATATGACAAGATAAGATGTGGCAAGATTTGGCAAGATATGATAAGGTAAGATTAAACAAGATATGGTAAGATATGACAAGGTAAGATTAGGCAAGATTTGGTAAGATATGACAAGGTAAGCTTTGGCAAGATATGACAAGGTAAGATTAGTCAAGATTTGGCAGGATATGACAAGGTAAAATTTGGCAAGATTTGGCAAGATATGACAAGGTAATATTTGGCAAGATTTGGCAATATATGACAAGGTGAGATCAAGCAAGATTTGGCAAGATATGAAAAAGTATTATTAGGCAAGATTTGGCAAGATATGACAAGGTAAGATTAGGCAAGATTTGGCAAGATATGACAAGATAAGATTTGGCAAGATTTGGCAAGATATGACAAGGTAAGATTTGGCAAGATTTGGCAAGATATGAGAAGGTAAGATTAAGCAAGATTTGGCAAGATATGAAAAGGAAGAATAGGCAAGATTTGGCAAGATATGACAACTTAAAGGTAAGATTTGGCAAGATTTGGCAAGATATGACAAGGTAAGTTCAGGCAAGATTTGGTTAGATATGAGAAGGTAAGATTTGGCAAGATTAGGCAAGATATGACAAGGTAAGATTTGGCAAGATTTGGCAAGATATGACAAGGTAAGATTTGGCAATATTTAGCAAGATATGACAAGGTAAGATTAAGCAAGATTTGGCAAGATATGACAAGGTAAGATTTAGTAAGATTTGGCAAGATATGACATGGTAAGATTTGGCAAGATTTGGCAAGATATGACAGGGTAAGATTTGGCAAGATTTGGCAAGATATGACAAGGTGAGATTAGGCAAGATTTGGCAAGATATGACAAGGTAAGATTTGGCAAGATTTGGCGAGATATGACAAGGTAAGATTAGTCAAGATTTTGCAAGATATGAAAAAGTAAGAATAAGCCAGATTTGGCAAGATATGACAATGTAAGATCAGGCAAGATTTGGCAAGATATGACAAGGTAAGATTTGGCAAGATTAGGCAAGATTTGACAAGGTAAGATTTGGCAAGATTTGGCAAGATTTGGCAAGATATGATAAGGTAAGATTAAGCAAGATTTGGTAAGATATGGCAAGGTAAGATTAGGCAAGATTTGGTAAGATATGACAAGGTAAGTTTTGGCAAGATATGACAAGGTAAGATTAGTCAAGATTTGGCAAGATATGACAAGGTAAAATTTGGCAAGATTTGGCAAGATATGAGAAGGTAAGATTAAGCAAGATTTGGCAAGATATGAAAAGGAAGAATAAGCAAGATTTGGCAAGATATGACAACTTAAAGGTAAGACTTAGCAAGATTTGGCAAGATATGACAAGGTAAGTTCAGGCAAGATTTGGTTAGATATGAGAAGGTAAGATTTGGCAAGATTAGGCAAGATATGACAAGGTAAGATTTGGCAAGATTTAGCAAGATATGACAAGGTAAGATTAAGCAAGATTTGGCAAGATATGACAAGGTAAGATTTAGTAAGATTTGGCAAGATATGACATGGTAAGATTTGGCAAGATTTGGCAAGATATGACAGGGTAAGATTTGGCAAGATTTGGCAAGATATGACAAGGTGAGATTAGGCAAGATTTGGCAAGATATGACAAGGTATGATTTGGCAAGATTTGGCGAGATATGACAAGGTAAGATTTGGCAAGATTGAAGTGAGGGCTTCTCAGCTGGCTCAGGCATCAGAAAGGGTTGGTTCTCTAATACCAGCTTCACAGCAGGGTTGAAAACCTTGCCGACGTTTCGACCAGATGCTCTGGTCTTCTTCAGGGCGAAGATAGGCTAGCGCGAGCACGGATCATATTTATAGCCTAGCATCTCATCATGCGCTGTCACCGGAAGCCACATCAAGGGGTGTCACTGGAAGTTGCGGGATTACCTTCCTCAAGGCGGCCATCCAACATCCAGGCAGCTCCAGCCCACCATCCCTGTTGAGGGAGGGGTGGTTCAGCCTGATGTGGATTGCCTCCTTGAGCATCAGTTCTTTGGAGGTCCTGGCTTGGTCGATCACTGTTGTCTCCTCCCATTTGATTGGATGGTGGTTCTCCCACGCATGTTCTGCAAGGGCTGACTTCTCCAGTGTCCCCTTCTGACAGGCATCCTGGTGCTCTTTCATTCTTGTCTCGAGCCTCCTCAGTGTCTCCCCAATGTAGATCTCGCCACAGCTGCATGGGACTTGATACACCACCTTGGACTTCTTCTCCAGCGCCAGTGTGTCCTTCACCTTGGTTAGCATGGAACGTAGAGACAGTCCAGACTTGAAGACAACCTTCATGCCGAACTTCCTACAGACCCGTCTGATGTCCTCACTGACTCCTTCTGTGTAGGGAAGCATCACCAGTGGGGGTCTGTGTCCCTCCTCCGGCAGTGGCTCCTCAGTGGTCTCCACATCTTGCCTGGAAGGAATGGATGAGGAGCGGATGAAGTTACTGGGGTAACCATTCTGTCTCAGCACCTCGGTGAGGTGACACTCTTCCTTCTGTAAGTCCTCCTGCTTGGTGGTGATGCTCCTTGCTCTGTCGTACAGACATCTGACCAACCCTCTTTTGACGTGAGATGGATGGTGGGACTGGAAGTCCAGGTACCGGTCCGTGTGTGTGGGCTTCCTGTAGACAGTGACATCCAAGTTGCCATCATCTTTCCTCTGGAGCAGGGCGTCAAGAAAGGGGAGGCTCCCTTCCTTCTCCACTTCCACAGTGAACTTGATGGATGGCCGCACACTGTTGAGGTGGCTCAGGAGTCCTTCCATTGTGCCCTTCTTCACGATGCAGCAGGTGTCATCCACGTACCTCTTCCAGAGCCGGGGCTTGGTTGGGGCGGACCTGAGTGCCAGTTCTTCGAAGAACTCCATGTACAGGTTCGCCACCACTGCTGAGACAGGGGAACCCATTGCTGCACCTTCCCGTTGCTCATAGAACTCTCCTCCGTAGCAGAAATAGGTGGACTTCAAGCACGTCTCAAGCAGTTCTGCAACCCTGTCAGGAGAGAGAGTGGTCCTGTTCACCAGCGTTTCATCCCTTCGCAGTCTGTCACGAATGACCTGAACTGCCTCGTCGATGGGCACGTTGGTGAACAGGGAGGATACGTCAAAGCTGACCAGCATCTCATCCTCCTCAACCCTCAGGTCTGACATCACCTCCACAAAGTGCTTGGAGTTCTTCACATGTGAGTCCGTCTTGCCTGCCAAGGGAGAGATGAGAGAGGCGATGTGTTTGGAGAGTTGGTAAGAAGGGGCCCCAATGCATGAGACAATGGGTCTGAGAGGAACTTCTGCCCTGTGGATCTTTGGGAGGCCGTAGATCCTGGGAGGTTGGCTGCCGGATGGCCTGACCTTGATGTGGCTTCCGGTGACAGCGCATGATGAGATGCTAGGCTATAAATATGATCCGTGCTCGCGCTAGCCTATCTTCGCCCTGAAGAAGACCAGAGCATCTGGTCGAAACGTCGGCAAGGTTTTCAACCCTGTTGTGAAGCTGGTATTAGAGAACCAACCCTTTCTGATGCCTGAGCCAGCTGAGAAGCCCTCACTTCATTCATACCTACGTGAACGCTACGGAAGTAGCACCCAGAAGCTAGTGCGAGAGCACGAGAGGAGCCTACACAGAAGAGCGCGCTGTGGCAACCACCACATCTTCAACATGAGGTGCCGTGACGAAGGAGTAATCTGGTCAAGCCTTAGGATCAAGCCACCCGTGAAGACCAGAGAAGGTTACAGGATCGCGGAGCGAGCAGGCAGGGCCTTCCTGTCGGCTCGCATACGCGAGACCTACCGGAGCAGGTGCGAACTTAGCTCAAAGATTCGTGCCCTTCAATCCCAACTGCAGTCTGAACTCCTGATGGAAGACTACCAGAAGGTGACCAGGCTCAGCTACGCAGCAGCCGAGGACACCCATGCCAAGGCCAAGTTGAACCAGACTAAAAAACTGGAGAAGCTCATGGACAGGCGGGACAAACATCGCGGACTGCGCCCCCAGGGGCTGGAAAGGTGGGTGGTCAACCTAACGGATCGTTCACTTTCCAAACCACAGGAGGACGTACTGAAGCTGGGACTGAACTTTGCACCAGCTCCAACCAAGCTTCCGGTGGTAGACACCATAGCTGCAGTAGAGGAAGGAGCAAGGCAGCTGAGTGAAGAAGATGCTGAGGATCTCCGGGGAAGGGTATGTGGGATCCTTAGGTATGCCAAGCCTCCGAAGGACAACCTGACCAAGGAGCAGAGGAAGGCCCTGAAGGAGCTAAGAAGCCTGGAGGATGAAGTGATCCTGCCGGCTGACAAGGGTAACGCCACAGTGATGGTAACGAGAGAGGACTACGACAGGAAGATGAGAAGGATGTTGGATACAGCCACCTACAAACGACTGAAGAAGGACCCTACTGCTACCCAGGAGGGAAGGCTGAGTCGAAGACTGAAAGGACTGGAGAAGGATGGAGAGATCACAGGGCATCTATACCACCAGCTCAGGCCATCCGGCAGCCAACCTCCCAGGATCTACGGCCTCCCAAAGATCCACAGGGCAGAAGTTCCTCTCAGACCCATTGTCTCATGCATTGGGGCCCCTTCTTACCAACTCTCCAAACACATCGCCTCTCTCATCTCTCCCTTGGCAGGCAAGACGGACTCACATGTGAAGAACTCCAAGCACTTTGTGGAGGTGATGTCAGACCTGAGGGTTGAGGAGGATGAGATGCTGGTCAGCTTTGACGTATCCTCCCTGTTCACCAACGTGCCCATCGACGAGGCAGTTCAGGTCATTCGTGACAGACTGCGAAGGGATGAAACGCTGGTGAACAGGACCACTCTCTCTCCTGACAGGGTTGCAGAACTGCTTGAGACGTGCTTGAAGTCCACCTATTTCTGCTACGGAGGAGAGTTCTATGAGCAACGGGAAGGTGCAGCAATGGGTTCCCCTGTCTCAGCAGTGGTGGCGAACCTGTACATGGAGTTCTTCGAAGAACTGGCACTCAGGTCCGCCCCAACCAAGCCCCGGCTCTGGAAGAGGTACGTGGATGACACCTGCTGCATCGTGAAGAAGGGCACAATGGAAGGACTCCTGAGCCACCTCAACAGTGTGCGGCCATCCATCAAGTTCACTGTGGAAGTGGAGAAGGAAGGGAGCCTCCCCTTTCTTGACGCCCTGCTCCAGAGGAAAGATGATGGCAACTTGGATGTCACTGTCTACAGGAAGCCCACACACACGGACCGGTACCTGGACTTCCGGTCCCACCATCCATCTCACGTCAAAAGAGGGCTGGTCAGATGTCTGTACGACAGAGCAAGGAGCATCACCACCAAGCAGGAGGACTTACAGAAGGAAGAGTGTCACCTCACCGAGGTGCTGAGACAGAATGATTACCCCAGTAACTTCATCCGCTCCTCATCCATTCCTTCCAGGCAAGATGTGGAGACCACTGAGGAGCCACTGCCGGAGGAGGGACGCAGACCCCCACTGGTGATGCTTCCCTACACAGAAGGAGTCAGTGAGGACATCAGACGGGTCTGTAGGAAGTTCGGCATGAAGGTTGTCTTCAAGTCTGGACTGTCTCTACGTTCCATGCTAACCAAGGTGAAGGACACACTGGCGCTGGAGAAGAAGTCCAAGGTGGTGTATCAAGTCCCATGCAGCTGTGGCGAGATCTACATTGGGGAGACACTGAGGAGGCTCGAGACAAGAATGAAAGAGCACCAGGATGCCTGTCAGAAGGGGACACTGGAGAAGTCAGCCCTTGCAGAACATGCGTGGGAGAACCACCATCCAATCAAATGGGAGGAGACAACAGTGATCGACCAAGCCAGGACCTCCAAAGAACTGATGCTCAAGGAGGCAATCCACATCAGGCTGAACCACCCCTCCCTCAACAGGGATGGTGGGCTGGAGCTGCCTGGATGTTGGATGGCCGCCTTGAGGAAGGTAATCCCGCAACTTCCAGTGACACCCCTTGATGTGGCTTCCGGTGACAGCGCATGATGAGATGCTAGGCTATAAATATGATCCGTGCTCGCGCTAGCCTATCTTTGCCCTGAAGAAGACCAGAGCGTCTAGTCGAAACGTCGGCAAGGTTTTCAACCCTGTTGTGAAGCTGGTATTAGAGAACCAACCCTTTCTTTGGTAAGATTAAGCAAGATTTGACAAGGTAAGATTTGGCAAGATTTGGCAAGATTTGGCAAGATATGAGAAGGTAAGATTCGGCAAGATTTGGCAAGATATGAAAGGTAAGATTTGGCAAGATTAGGCAAGATATGACAAGGTAAGATTAGGCAAGATTTGGTAAGATTTGCCAAGGTAACATTTGGCAAGATTTGACAAGGTAATATTTGGCAAGATTTGGCAAGATATGACAAGATAAGATTTGGCAAGATATGATAAGGTAAGATTAAGCAAGATTTGGTAAGATATGACAAGGTAAGATTAGGCAAGATTTGGTAAGATATGACAAGGTAAGCTTTGGCAAGATATGACAAGGTAAGATCAGTCAAGATTTGGCAAGATATGACAAGGTAAAATTTGGCAAGATTTGGCAAGATATGACAAGGTAATATTTGGCAAGATTTGGCAATATATGACAAGGTGAGATTAAGCAAGATTTGGCAAGATATGAAAAGGTAAGATTAGGCAAGATTTGGCAAGATATGACAAGGTAAGATGAGGCAAGATTTGGCAAGATATGACAAGGTAAGATTAAGCAAGATTTGGTAAGATATGACAAGGTAAGATTTGGCAAGATTTGGCAAGATATGAGAAGGTAAGATTAAGCAAGATTTGGCAAGATATGAAAAGGAAGAATAGGCAAGATTTGGCAAGATATGACAACTAAAAGGTAAGACTTGGCAAGATTTGGCAAGATATGACAAGGTAAGATCAGGCAAGATTTGGTTAGATATGAGAAGGTAAGATTTGGCAAGATTAGGCAAGATATGACATGGTAAGATTTGGCAAGATATGGCAAGATTTGGTATGATATGACAAGGTAAGATTCGGCAAGATATGACAAGGTAAGATTAGGCAAGATTTGGAAAGATATGACAAGGTAAGATTTGGCAAGATTTGGCAAGATATGACAAGGTAATATTTGGCAAGATATGACAAAATAAGATTTGGCAAGATTTGGCAAGATATGAAGGTAAAATTAAGCAAGATTTGGTAAGAAATGACAAGGTAAGATTAAGTAAGATTTGGCAAGATATGAAAAAGTAAGATTAGGCAAGATTTGGCAAGATATGGCATGGTAAGATTTGGCAAGATTTGGCAAGATATGACAAGGTAAGATTAGGCAAGATTTGGCAAGATATGACAAGGTAAGATTTGGCGAGATATGACATGGTAAGATTAGCCAAGATTTGGCAAGATATGAAAAAGTAAGAATAAGCAAGATTTGGCAAGATATGACAAGGTAAGATCAGACAAGATTTGGCAAGATATGACAAGGTAATATTAGGCAAGATATGACAAGGTAAGATTTGGCAAGATTTGGCAAGATATGACAAGGTAAGATTAGGCAAGATTTGGAAAGATATGACAAGGTAAGATTTGGCAAGATTTGGCAAGATATGAGAAGGTAAGATTAAGCAAGATTTGGCAAGATATGAAAAGGAAGAATAGACAAGATTTGGCAAGATATGACAACTTAAAGGTAAGACTTGGCAAGATTTGGCAAGATATGACAAGGTAAGATCAGGCAAGATTTGGTTAGATATGAGAAGGTAAGATTTGGCAAGATTAGGCAAGATATGACAAGGTAAGATTTGGCAAGATTTGGCAAGATTTGGTATGATATGACAAGGTAAGATTCGGCAAGATTTGGCAAGATATGACAAGGTAAGATTAGGCAAGATTTGGAAGGATATGACAAGGTAAGATTTGGCAAGATTTGGCAAGATATGACAAGGTAATATTTGGCAAGATATAACAAGATAAGATTTGGCAAGATTTGGCAAGATATGAAGGTAAAATTAAGCAAGATTTGGTAAGAAATGACAAGGTAAGATTAAGTAAGATTTGGCAAGATATGAAAAAGTAAGATTAGGCAAGATTTGGCAAGATATGACATGGTAAGATTTGGCAAGATTTGGCAAGATATGACAGGGTAAGATTTGGCAAGATTTGGCAAGATATGACAAGGTAAGATTAGGCAAGATTTGGCAAGATATGACAAGGTAAGATTTGGCGAGATATGACAAGGTAAGATTAGTCAAGATTTGGCAAGATATGAAAAAGTAAGAATAAGCAAGATTTGGCAAGATATGACAAGGTAATATTAGGCAAGATATGACAAGGTAAGATTTGGCAAGATTTGGCAAGATATGACAAGGTAAGATTCGGCAAGATTTGGCAAGATATGACAAGGTAAGATTTGGCTAGATTTGGCAAGATATGACAAGGTAAGATTAGGCAAGATTTGGTAAGATATGCCAAGGTAAGATTTGGCAAGATTTGGCGAGATATGACAAGGTAAGATTAGTCAAGATTTGGCAAGATATGAAAAAGTAAGAATAAGCAAGATTTGGCAAGATATGACAAGGTAATATTAGGCAAGATATGACAAGGTAAGATTTGGCAAGATTTGGCAAGATATGACAAGGTAAGATTCGGCAAGATTTGGCAAGATATGACAAGGTAAGATTTGGCTAGATTTGGCAAGATATGACAAGGTAAGATTAGGCAAGATTTGGTAAGATTTGGCAAGATTTGGCAAGATATGACAAGGTAAGATTAAGCATTATTTGGTAAGATATGACAAGGTAAGATTCGGCAAGATTTGGCAAGATATGACATGATAAGATTTGGCAAGATTTGGCGCTTAGGGTTAGGGTTAGGGTTAGGGTTCTATCTTCAGCGCGGAAGGCGTGCGTTGTAGACTTGTCTGAGCTCGCTTGTAGTAGACATTGAGGCCTCATGTGCCCTGAAACGTCGCTGTAGACTCGCCACAGTCCTTTTATGCTGCAATTCCACGTATTGTATGCATAGCAAGCATTCTATGCTAGCCTTAGCTCTCTAGAAATGACCATGGAGGCCTCCTGTCCCTAGAAACGGTGCTGTAGACTCGCCGTAGACCTTTCTGCTAAGGTGCAGTTGGGGTATAGTCAGAATCAGGCGCCATGGACGCGCTTTAGCCCTATGAAACATAGCATATCTGCGTAGGAATGCACTTATGGCCCACCATCAAGTCCTCTTGTGCCTACAGTACGTTTTGCCCGATAGGTTTGGTTGTACGGAAATCATTTACATATGTGTTGTCTTGTGCACATGCAGCCAAAGAGCCACAGCCTTAGCGTCGGTCATAGGTGAGTCTCCCCCAGCACGCACCACGTAGTGACTATGTACATGTGTAGTAGTTAGGTGTTGTGTGGCGTTAGACCAGCTGCTCCTCAGTGACAATTTAGGTCCCAAATTTGCTACCTAGTCTCTATTCTATGCCGTCGTTCTATTGCGCATAATTGGGTGCCATCGTGAAGTTAGGTGTCGTGGATGGATCGCTACACATGCTTACCGTCATGATTACAAATTGCTAATGCAACAGGTACAGTCGTTGATAGTGGGTGATAGCAAATTTTAAACAGAGTCATGTAAGTGGGTGTTTGTGTAGGTGAATTTCTGTTGGGGTGGATAGGAGTTGATAGGTGTTCTCTGTGGCTTTGTACTGGAAATCTACGGGATATACCCACTGATCCACAGTGGCTTTCCGTATATCCCCGAGTTTGCAGTGGTATCTGTTACCTCCAACGTGGTTGAGTGGCAAATACCTGAGCGTCGTCTTGGCTTTGTCAATCCGCATGACTTTGCCCACGTCAACTTTTGGCTTCACTGCGGTGGAGTCTGGCAGCACGATTGCGACAATGTCTCCTAGATCAGGTCCTTCGTTGTCACTGTCACTGTCGCTGTCAGTTGGTGGCTCTCTGGTGGATGGCCCGGCCGAGTCCTCAGTGGTGGTGGTTGCCGAGGACAGGGCCTTCTCAAGTAGGCCTCCGGTGTACTTCCTGCCCTTCTTTTCCCTGTCCACCTGTGTGCGTCTGTCGTAATGCTCTTTTTGCTGCATATTCGCGAGTGGATAGGGATTCACGTTAAAGTTGGTAGGCATAGGTTCATGGGTGGACATATGTTTGTGCATGCTGGTTGCAATGGAGTGAGTAGGGTTTGAATGCACATGTCAGTGCTTGCTCACCGCTCGCCTGCTGTGCCGCATGGCTGTGGCCATAGACTCCTTTTCTGCTTCTGAAAGGTTTGACTTCTCACAGTGGGTAACGAAAATGGATCTCAGCAAAGTGGGGCCAATCTTTTTCGCAATGTGGCGTTCAAAGATTCCCTCAATGTAGGCAGTCCACGAACTGGCACTGTATGGTGCTCCCCTATCGTTCTGTACCAAAGAAAGAATTGAGTTAGAGAACGACAACTGCACTGTGATGGTGATAGCGGTGATTCCGGTGGTGGTGTATACATGCATAGGTGTACCATATATATAGTTATATGTATGTCTTGTACTCACTAAGAAGAGGGCAGTGGTCTGTTGTCCTGCTCTCAGCAGGACCTCCCTGTGGTGACTTAGGTGTATCACAAGGTGACTCAATAGCTGACTGTCATCGTCCAGGGGGAGGAAGTGGTCCCCGTAACTCTTGTGAGTCTTGTAATCGGCCAATAGAAGGTAGGCTTGCCTGCCATCCGTAGTGATGTAGAGGCAGTTTGGCCTCACTTGGTCCACCACTGGCATAGGTAGTTTGTCGTGGATGGCCACGTGTAACGTTTGGAACTCCTTTGCACGGCCAGGTGGGAGGGCGGTGTAGAAGAGCATGGCCAGTAGTTTCTGAGACTCCTGGGCCTTTATGCGGGGGCGGGTTGCTCCTTCAAAGAGACCCTTCTGCTCTTTGACTGCGGCCAGAATGTCATCCCTGCATAGAGAAGGGAGGAGGGTAGGGGAGGGTGGCATGGACGCCGTGGAGTAGGTATATGTAAGGCTTTGAGTTGCTCCAATGCAACTCTTTGGTATAGCTTTGACACTTAGCCCACCACTGAAAGTTGTCAAATCCCCCTCAGACTCACCATTCGGCCCACTTCTGCTGTGCTTGCAATGCTTGCCAGCTTCGGCATGCTGTAGAGGAGACGACCTGCCTACGGCACTGCTCCCCGAGTCTGCCCACGTTTATGTAGTGCTCCTGCTCGCTGTACTCCTTTCCATCCTTTATGTAGAGGTAGCGTAGGCCATACCTCAGGTTTTCGAGGTATCGTGAAATGGTGATGCCCTGGAGAGGCTTTTCTTTCAGGGTTAACACGAACCCCTCAATCATTTCAGCGTCCAAGAGGCACTCAAGGGCGGGGCTGGTCTGCTGTTCTTCTTTTACGTATGCAAAGAAGACTAAGTGTGTGCGAGGGAAAGGGATTAGCGGGTGAGGGGGTCTCAATTGTACAGTGTGTAGACAGACATGATGTGTGATCTACGTACGTAGTGTGGAGCCTCTGGCATAGTCTGTGTGCGTGGGGATGGGTGGGTAACAAGTGGCAGGTACACTGACTTACGTAGATGGTGCAGCTGTACTCTCTCCCATGTGATTGATGCAATGGGGTCCCGGCCCCTCTGTAGGCTGACCGGGTCCGTGAAAAAGCACCTCATTTTGTCCATTTTCTCGCGTAGTGCCTCATGCTCTGGAGCATGGATATCGAGGTAGCTCCTCGTGCGTCCTCCTTTATTGGAGGCAGTCCCTTGATGCCACCGTTTGGCTGGTGGCTGGTAGTCGCTACCACCATCACTGTCACTGCTGCGTAAGAGAGAAGCCGCATATGTAATGCATTTATGCCGCCAATTCACTTGTATGTATGTATGTATGGCTATGAAATTTCTGTTGCAATGTAAACAGTGTGAGGGAGGTGGGCATGCAGTGTTTCTCTTAAGATGGATGGGTTGGTGTGTGTGAGACCTTGTTGGGGTGGATTGGTGTGTTGTGGCCGTCTCAGTGGGTGGGTGTTCTGTCCCGGTCTCCGTGGGTGGGTGTTCTGTCCCGGTCTCAGTGGGTGGGTGTTCTGTCCCGGTCTCAGTGGGTGGGTGTTCTGTCCCGGTCTCAGTGGGTGGGTGTTCTGTCCCGGTCTCAGTGGGTGGGTGTTCTGTCCCGGTCTCAGTGGGCGAGTGCTCTGTGGACGCCTTGGTGGGTGGGTTCTCGGTGGCCATCTCAGTGGGTTGGTGCTCCGTGGCCGTCTCTGTGGGTGGGTGCTCGGTCCCAGTATCAATGGGTTGGTGCTCCGTGGGCACTTCAGTGGGCGGGTGCTCTGTCCCCGTCTCGGTGGAGAGGGGGCGAGTCTCGGTAGGCTGGAGCTCTGTGCCAGTCTCAGCGGGGTAGGGCTGTTGGTGAGCCTCAGTGGGGTGGGGAAGGGTCTCAGGGGTGTGGAGTTGTGGGGGAGTCTCTGTGGGGTGCTCATGGATGGATGCACCTCCTTGTCTGCCTGTGGGAAGGTAGGTATAGGTAGGTAGGTAGATGGCTTGGTACTGAAGGTATCAGTGATTACTACTTTGGTAGGTAGGTAGGTAGGTAGGTAGGTAGATGGCTTGGTACTGAAGGTATCAGTGATTGCTACTTTGGTAGGTAGGTAGGTAGGTAGGTAGGTAGGTAGGTAGGTAGGTAGGTAGGTATATTAGGTAGGTACGTACGTACGTACATAGGTGGCTTGGTATTGAAGGTATCAGTGATTGAAACTGTTAGGGATTAAGGTTAGCCGGCCATTGTGGTGTTGTAGGGACTGCTCATACCTCTTTGTGAGCCCTGTGCCGCCAGGGCAAAAGCCGATTTCCACAGAAGTTTCCAAAAGAGGTCCTCTTCGCCCGCCATTGTCAACTTGCGCTTCTTTCTCTTTGGACTAATGCACTGGCTGTATGGGCGCCTCCTTTTGTGGGCTAGCCTAGACCCCGCCCACAAAATGGTCCCATCTGCATTCCTGGTTGCGACCACAACAACACAACAAACAGCTCCACTGTTGCGACCACAAATCACAACAAACAGCTCCACTGAGCAAATAACAAACTGATTAATTCCTGGCCTAATGTCCCCCAGGTTGGGCGATGTCATTGCGTTGTCCCTCCCACAAGATGGCCCCTTGTACGTGCATGCCCTTTGCCATGCATGCCTGTGGTGGGTCGGTGGTGGGTTAGGAATTTAGTTGTTTTTCATTCGAATCACACTGATTCCAGCTTACAAATGACAATACAAATAGTGGTTAAGCGTTCCTGTGTGTTTCTCCTATAGCCAAATTATTATGGTGCTCCTTATTTATTTATTTATTTATATGAATTTGCTTGAGCAAGCACTGCACTGATGAGCCCCAGAAGGGCGAAACGGCTTCACTATTGAAGCCGTCTGCAGTTATTGCATTGTGTGCGTGTATGTGTGGGTGGGTAGGTGTGGGCGGGTGCTCCAGCGGCGAGTGCGTGTGACTGTGAATTTGCTTGAGCAAGCACTGCACTGATGAGCCCCAGAAGGGCGAAACGGCTTCACTATTGAAGCCGTCTGCAGTTATTGCATTGTGTGCGTGTAGGTGTGGGTGGGTAGGTGTGGGCGGGTGCTCCAGTGGCGAGTGCGTGTGACTGTGAATTTGCTTGAGCAAGCACTGCACTGATGAGCCCCAGAAGGGCGAAACGGCTTCACTATTGAAGCCGTCTGCAGTTTTTGCATTGTGTGCGTGTAGGTGTGGGTGGGTAGGTGTGGGCGGGTGCTCCAGTGGCGAGTGCGTGTGACTGTGAATTTGCTTGAGCAAGCACTGCACTGATGAGCCCCAGAAGGGCGAAACGGCTTCACTATTGAAGCCCTAATCTTGCCACATCTTGCCTCATCTTGCTATTTCTTGCCTCATCTTTGCAATATCTTGCCTCATCTTGCTATATCTTGCCTCATCTTGCCTCATCTTGCTTTATCTTGCTATATCTTGCCTCATCTTGCCTCATCTTGCTATTTCTTGCCTCATCTTGCAATATCTTGACTCATCTTGCTATTTCTTGCCTCATCTGGCCTCATCTTGCTTAATCTTGCTATATCTTGCCTCGTCTTGCCTCATCTTGCTATTTCTTTCCTCATCTTGCAATATCTTGACTCATTTTGCCTCATTTGCCTCATCTTGCTTAATCTTGCTATATCTTGCCTCATCTTACCTAATCTTGCCACATCTTGCCTCATCTTGCTTGTGCGTGTGACTGTGCATGCGTGTGACTGTGAATTGGCTTGAGCACTGCACTGATGAGCCCCAGAAGGGCGAAACGGCTTCATTATTGAAGCCGTCTGCAGTTACAGCATTGTTTGCATGTATGTGTGGGTGGGTGGGTAGGTGTGGGCAAGAGTGAATGCATGCATGACTGCATACCAAGGCCATCAAGTATCAACTGCATGCATGTGCATGTTCTCCACTTGCCTTATGACCACCTTCGGCCATATTGCATGCAAGATAAAATTATTATTATGATAGTGCGCGTGTGGTTGCGTATATGCTATGTAAGGTGGCCTCGCATTGCTGCCAGCACGAGCCTTTGCAGACAAGGGAGCACCAGCATGTCGGAAGGGTAGAGGCAAGTGCCAGGAGTGTGGCCACTCCGCCAGATGACCTCCCCCTGGAGTGTAATGCGAACGAACGCCTCGTAACGATGACCTCGTCGTATGGGCGCCGTCAAATCGTCATCAAAACCGTCAAAACACACAAAAACTAAGAGACAACTATCACACACGACTGCTAATCTAACCCCGAAGCCCTGTTCAAACCACTGTCGGCGAGCTAGAGCCCTAACGCCCGATTTTCAGCCTGGACACGGGTCCAGGACAGAATGGGAGCGAAAACCGACATCACCGACGACAGATCTGCTGTTGAACCATCCAGACGCGCACAGAACACTGGAAAACACACACGCATACCCACGCCCGACTCTTTTTTAAGACTGCCGCGACATGGGTGCAGCACCCATGTGACCCTTGACCCCGCTATACCTTATGTACAGGGACAAGGCAGACAGCCTTGTGCTGCACGGCGATGAAGCAGCCCAAGCGCCTAAACATCACACACCAAGACTGATCTCCTATGGCTATCCAATGAAGCTAATTTCGTGCAGAAGCCTTTCTGCGTTTACCGGGCAGGCGACGCCGATTTTGCAGAAGACGGGGGCTGCAGCCATTTATGCGATTGCGCAATCCGGGAGCTGCAACAAAATACTATTCGACCGAGCAGCGCTTTTCCAAAGGTATGCAGCAAGCCGTATGTGCATAACATTAAATATTACTGGTGAACACTCTCCTGTCCACCAGAGTCATGTGCTGTTGAATGTGAATGTGCATGTGCAAGCAAATATGCCGTGTTCAGTTTAATATATGGTAATAATATATAGTATTATCCCTATCCTTTTTAATTTGTGCAGTGCTGCATTGGACCACGTGGTGTCCTAGTACCTATGGGTACGGTGCACTTAAATATTTATTGATATTGATATTTATTGATATGCAAGCTACATTAATTACTCAAGCTGTTATATTAGATCAATTGCACTAATCAACAGGGACTCCTGCAGCTCATGCAAATACCTCAGGTTAATATAGACCATTAGTGCAACAAATAATTAAATGATTTAAAGGGTTACACCAATTGCAAGAAGGTGCAGTGCGGTTGTGTGCATGCAATGAATGGTGCAAGTCTCAATTAAATGTGTTCTATGACTCTCTTTGCTTCTCCATCACGTAGGACAATAAAACGGTTCCAGTCAGCTGCAGACCTGCAGATAATGTCGGAGAGAGCTACAATACTATCGCACACACACACACACACACACACACACACACACTCAGACATGTGCACAGTAATGCATAATGCATACCCTATAATAGGGAACTGCAGACTCTGCTACTACAGTAGCAGAGTTTCAGCCTCTTTGGGCCTCGTCAGTGCAGCGTACCCCATGCAGTTGAACACCTTCACACACACACACACACTCAGACATGTGCACAGTAATGCATAATGCATACCCTATAATAGGGAACTGCAGACTCTGCTACTACAGTAGCAGAGTTTCAGCCTCTTTGGGCCTCGTCAGTGCAGCGTACCCCATGCAGTTGAACACCTTCACACACACACACACACACACACACACACACACACACACACACACACACACACACACACACACACACACACACACACACACACACACACACACACACACACACACACAGTACACACACTCGCTCACAGACTGACTCGCTGACTCACTCACTCACGTGTGCAACATACCACACTTATACTCACGGATACAGTGCCTTTGCATTAGCAGTCCCTAACTGGATGGTTGTAATCGGTATGAGTAATCGATAATCGAGCTAGCGACTCTTTATGGCAGCTACAAGTCTAGTTCAAGCAGTGACAATGGGAACTAGGAAGAATGGCTAAAGCTCTCAACAGAACGACATCACTAGCTTGACTATCAGTTACCAATAGCTGATTTCAACCATTCAGTCAGGACAACCGGCCCTACTGTACACATACATTCACACACAATAGCTATACCTCGCTCAAGTGTGTGATGCCTATGTGACATCTCCTACACGCATACCCATATATATGTATGTATGCACGTATGTATTGTATGTATGTAAGTATGCGCCATTTTAACATTGGTTTGGAAGTTGGAATTTGATCAAGAAGATGGCCGTCTCATCTCCTAGGCCAGGGTGAGCTCGTCGGTTTGCTCGCTGAAGCCCACCCTGCGAGCAACTAGGGACGCTATCAAGCTTCGAGGGAGTCACGGTGAGTCTGCGATCGGCGTGCGTGCGTGTTGGGTGATACTAAGCTTCATCTGTGGCCTGATTGCTGCTAGGACTCCACCCCCTTGGAGACCTTTAGCTCTATTTTTCTTTACTGTTACATGCTGATCGTCGAGCTATACGTCCAATGCGTTTCTAGTAGTCTGCAAGTCATGCTCGACCAAATTGGACTGGATTGAAGCTTCGCGTGTGGACCATGTTTGCGGGATCGTCGCACGCTGAGCCTATAGAATTGAGTCGTTCCTTGGTGGTGATGACATCTCAGATGTTGTTAGATGTTATATTCGTCGTCGTTGTTGAGATAGAATCGAGTCGCGCTGTACTGCAGTCGCTCAAACTTCGCCTTCTTTCAGCCAGCTCAGCATTTTCCAAGTATTAATTTATATGGGTTAGGTGGGCAGAAGCAGCATTAAGCTGCGTATTGTCTTGAATTTCTGCAAGTGCCGAGAGATCATTGCTAGCAATCTCTCTGAGCGGTGACGACGTTTCACAATTTACCGTCGATGTGCAGGATGTCGACAAAGTTGCTGATTTTGCCCCTCCCCCCAATGCTTAAGGATGGAGGGTCAAAGTTCGCATGGGTGCTGCACCCATGCTATCTTTAATACATTGCGTGACGTCACAGCCCAGGGGGCGGTGCTAAGGCACACGTGCTTAATTACCAAGACGACGAAGAAAATGGCCTCCGAGAAGCTGGTGCACGCTGCGTTTTTTTTCCTGGCGCTCTGGAGGGTTTCCCAGGCATCGTGTCTTCGCTAAAGTAAGTGTGTACGCGCGCGCATGTTATGCTTTAGCGTGTAATGTTAGGGTTTGGTGGGTTAGGAGCTTTTCTCAAAGGGTTGTAGATAGTTTGGGGTTGCTGAACACGGGATAGCAAAGGGTCACGTTAGGGTTAGGGTTAGGATCAAGGGGTAGATAAAGGTTCAACACGGGTAAAGGTTTAACTAAAGGTTCCACAGTGGTAAAGGTTCAGCTAAAGATTCTCGATGGATGAAGGTTTGGCAAGCACGACCACAAGGTTAGGGTTAGGGTTAGGGTTAGGGTTAGGGTTCTATCTTCAGCGCGGAAGGCGTGCGTTGTAGACTTGTCTGAGCTCGCTTGTAGTAGACATTGAGGCCTCATGTGCCCTGAAACGTCGCTGTAGACTCGCCACAGTCCTTTTATGCTGCAATTCCACGTATTGTATGCACAGCAAGCATTCTATGCTAGCCTTAGCTCTCTAGAAATGACCATGGAGGCCTCCTGTCCCTAGAAACGGCGCTGTAGACTCGCCGTAGACCTTTCTGCTAAGGTGCAGTTGGGGTATAGTCAGAATCAGGCGCCATGGACGCGCTTTAGCCCTATGAAACATAGCATATCTGCGTAGGAATGCACTTATGGCCCACCATCAAGTCCTCCTGTGCCTACAGTACGTTTTGCCCGATAGGTTTGGTTGTACGGAAATCATTTACATATGTGTTGTCTTGTGCACATGCAGCCAAAGAGCCACAGCCTTAGCGTCGGTCATAGGTGAGTCTCCCCCAGCACGCACCACGTAGTGACTATGTACATGTGTAGTAGTTAGGTGTTGTGTGGCGTTAGACCAGCTGCTCCTCAGTGACAATTTAGGTCCCAAATTTGCTACCTAGTCTCTATTCTATGCCGTCGTTCTATTGCGCATAATTGGGTGCCATCGTGAAGTTAGGTGTCGTGGATGGATCGCTACACATGCTTACCGTCATGATTACAAATTGCTAATGCAACAGGTACAGTCGTTGATAGTGGGTGATAGCAAATTTTAAACAGAGTCATGTAAGTGGGTGTTTGTGTAGGTGAATTTCTGTTGGGGTGGATAGGAGTTGATAGGTGTTCTCTGTGGCTTTGTACTGGAAATCTACGGGATATACCCACTGATCCACAGTGGCTTTCCGTATATCCCCGAGTTTGCAGTGGTATCTGTTACCTCCAACGTGGTTGAGTGGCAAATACCTGAGCGTCGTCTTGGCTTTGTCAATCCGCATGACTTTGCCCACGTCAACTTTTGGCTTCACTGCGGTGGAGTCTGGCAGCACGATTGCGACAATGTCTCCTAGATCAGGTCCTTCGTTGTCACTGTCACTGTCGCTGTCAGTTGGTGGCTCTCTGGTGGATGGCCCGGCCGAGTCCTCAGTGGTGGTGGTTGCCGAGGACAGGGCCTTCTCAAGTAGGCCTCCGGTGTACTTCCTGCCCTTCTTTTCCCTGTCCACCTGTGTGCGTCTGTCGTAATGCTCTTTTTGCTGCATATTCACGAGTGGATAGGGATTCACGTTAAAGTTGGTAGGCATAGGTTCATGGGTGGACATATGTTTGTGCATGCTGGTTGCAATGGAGTGAGTAGGGTTTGAATGCACATGTCAGTGCTTGCTCACCGCTCGCCTGCTGTGCCGCATGGCTGTGGCCATAGACTCCTTTTCTGCTTCTGAAAGGTTTGACTTCTCACAGTGGGTAACGAAAATGGATCTCAGCAAAGTGGGGCCAATCTTTTTCGCAATGTGGCGTTCAAAGATTCCCTCAATGTAGGCAGTCCACGAACTGGCACTGTATGGTGCTCCCCTATCGTTCTGTACCAAAGAAAGAATTGAGTTAGAGAACGACAACTGCACTGTGATGGTGATAGCGGTGATTCCGGTGGTGGTGTATACATGCATAGGTGTACCATATATATAGTTATATGTATGTCTTGTACTCACTAAGAAGAGGGCAGTGGTCTGTTGTCCTGCTCCCAGCAGGACCTCCCTGTGGTGACTTAGGTGTATCACAAGGTGACTCAATAGCTGACTGTCATCGTCCAGGGGGAGGAAGTGGTCCCCGTAACTCTTGTGAGTCTTGTAATCGGCCAATAGAAGGTAGGCTTGCCTGCCATCCGTAGTGATGTAGAGGCAGTTTGGCCTCGCTTGGTCCACCACTGGCATAGGTAGTTTGTCGTGGATGGCCACGTGTAACGTTTGGAACTCCTTTGCACGGCCAGGTGGGAGGGCGGTGTAGAAGAGCATGGCCAGTAGTTTCTGAGACTCCTGGGCCTTTATGCGGGGGCGGGTTGCTCCTTCAAAGAGACCCTTCTGCTCTTTGACTGCGGCCAGAATGTCATCCCTGCATAGAGAAGGGAGGAGGGTAGGGGAGGGTGGCATGGACGCCGTGGAGTAGGTATATGTAAGGCTTTGAGTTGCTCCAATGCAACTCTTTGGTATAGCTTTGACACTTAGCCCACCACTGAAAGTTGTCAAATCCCCCTCAGACTCACCATTCGGCCCACTTCTGCTGTGCTTGCAATGCTTGCCAGCTTCGGCATGCTGTAGAGGAGACGACCTGCCTACGGCACTGCTCCCCGAGTCTGCCCACGTTTATGTAGTGCTCCTGCTCGCTGTACTCCTTTCCATCCTTTATGTAGAGGTAGCGTAGGCCATACCTCAGGTTTTCGAGGTATCGTGAAATGGTGATGCCCTGGAGAGGCTTTTCTTTCAGGGTTAACACGAACCCCTCAATCATTTCAGCGTCCAAGAGGCACTCAAGGGCGGGGCTGGTCTGCTGTTCTTCTTTTACGTATGCAAAGAAGACTAAGTGTGTGCAAGGGAAAGGGATTAGCGGGTGAGGGGGTCTCAATTGTACGGTGTGTAGACAGACATGATGTGTGATCTACGTACGTAGTGTGGAGCCTCTGGCATAGTCTGTGTGCGTGGGGATGGGTGGGTAACAAGTGGCAGGTACACTGACTTACGTAGATGGTGCAGCTGTACTCTCTCCCATGTGATTGATGCAATGGGGTCCCGGCCCCTCTGTAGGCTGACCGGGTCCGTGAAAAAGCACCTCATTTTGTCCATTTTCTCGCGTAGTGCCTCATGCTCTGGAGCATGGATATCGAGGTAGCTCCTCGTGCGTCCTCCTTTATTGGAGGCAGTCCCTTGATGCCGCCGTTTGGCTGGTGGCTGGTAGTCGCTACCACCATCACTGTCACTGCTGCGTAAGAGAGAAGCCGCATATGTAATGCATTTATGCCGCCAATTCACTTGTATGTATGTATGTATGTATGGCTATGAAATTTCTGTTGCAATGTAAACAGTGTGAGGGAGGTGGGCATGCAGTGTTTCTCTTAAGATGGATGGGTTGGTGTGTGTGAGACCTTGTTGGGGTGGATTGGTGTGTTGTGGCCGTCTCAGTGGGTGGGTGTTCTGTCCCGGTCTCCGTGGGTGGGTGTTCTGTCCCGGTCTCAGTGGGTGGGTGTTCTGTCCCGGTCTCAGTGGGTGGGTGTTCTGTCCCGGTCTCAGTGGGTGGGTGTTCTGTCCCGGTCTCAGTGGGTGGGTGTTCTGTCCCGGTCTCAGTGGGCGAGTGCTCTGTGGACGCCTTGGTGGGTGGGTTCTCGGTGGCCATCTCAGTGGGTTGGTGCTCCGTGGCCGTCTCTGTGGGTGGGTGCTCGGTCCCAGTATCAATGGGTTGGTGCTCCGTGGGCACTTCAGTGGGCGGGTGCTCTGTCCCCGTCTCGGTGGAGAGGGGGCGAGTCTCGGTAGGCTGGAGCTCTGTGCCAGTCTCAGCGGGGTAGGGCTGTTGGTGAGCCTCAGTGGGGTGGGGAAGGGTCTCAGGGGTGTGGAGTTGTGGGGGAGTCTCTGTGGGGTGCTCATGGATGGATGCACCTCCTTGTCTGCCTGTGGGAAGGTAGGTATAGGTAGGTAGGTAGATGGCTTGGTACTGAAGGTATCAGTGATTACTACTTTGGTAGGTAGGTAGGTAGGTAGGTAGATGGCTTGGTACTGAAGGTATCAGTGATTGCTACTTTGGTAGGTAGGTAGGTAGGTAGGTAGGTAGGTAGGTAGGTAGGTAGGTAGGTAGGTAGGTAGGTAGGTAGGTAGGTAGGTAGGTAGGTATATTAGGTAGGTACGTACGTACGTACATAGGTGGCTTGGTATTGAAGGTATCAGTGATTGAAACTGTTAGGGATTAAGGTTAGCCGGCCATTGTGGTGTTGTAGGGACTGCTCATACCTCTTTGTGAGCCCTGTGCCGCCAGGGCAAAAGCCGATTTCCACAGAAGTTTCCAAAAGAGGTCCTCTTCGCCCGCCATTGTCAACTTGCGCTTCTTTCTCTTTGGACTAATGCACTGGCTGTATGGGCGCCTCCTTTTGTGGGCTAGCCTAGACCCCGCCCACAAAATGGTCCCATCTGCATTCCTGGTTGCGACCACAACAACACAACAAACAGCTCCACTGTTGCGACCACAAATCACAACAAATAGCTCCACTGAGCAAATAACAAACTGATTAATTCCTGGCCTAATGTCCCCCAGGTTGGGCGATGTCATTGCGTTGTCCCTCCCACAAGATGGCCCCTTGTACGTGCATGCCCTTTGCCATGCATGCCTGTGGTGGGTCGGTGGTGGGTTAGGAATTTAGTTGTTTTTCATTCGAATCACACTGATTCCAGCTTACAAATGACAATACAAATAGTGGTTAAGCGTTCCTGTGTGTTTCTCCTATAGCCAAATTATTATGGTGCTCCTTATTTATTTATTTATTTATATGAATTTGCTTGAGCAAGCACTGCACTGATGAGCCCCAGAAGGGCGAAACGGCTTCACTATTGAAGCCGTCTGCAGTTATTGCATTGTGTGCGTGTATGTGTGGGTGGGTAGGTGTGGGCGGGTGCTCCAGCGGCGAGTGCGTGTGACTGTGAATTTGCTTGAGCAAGCACTGCACTGATGAGCCCCAGAAGGGCGAAACGGCTTCACTATTGAAGCCGTCTGCAGTTATTGCATTGTGTGCGTGTATGTGTGGGTGGGTAGGTGTGGGCGGGTGCTCCAGCGGCGAGTGCGTGTGACTGTGAATTTGCTTGAGCAAGCACTGCACTGATGAGCCCCAGAAGGGCGAAACGGCTTCACTATTGAAGCCGTCTGCAGTTTTTGCATTGTGTGCGTGTAGGTGTGGGTGGGTAGGTGTGGGCGGGTGCTCCAGCGGCGAGTGCGTGTGACTGTGAATTTGCTTGAGCAAGCACTGCACTGATGAGCCCCAGAAGGGCGAAACGGCTTCACTATTGAAGCCCTAATCTTGCCACATCTTGCCTCATCTTGCTATTTCTTGCCTCATCTTTGCAATATCTTGCCTCATCTTGCTATATCTTGCCTCATCTTGCCTCATCTTGCTTTATCTTGCTATATCTTGCCTCATCTTGCCTCATCTTGCTATTTCTTGCCTCATCTTGCAATATCTTGACTCATCTTGCTATTTCTTGCCTCATCTGGCCTCATCTTGCTTAATCTTGCTATATCTTGCCTCGTCTTGCCTCATCTTGCTATTTCTTTCCTCATCTTGCAATATCTTGACTCATTTTGCCTCATTTGCCTCATCTTGCTTAATCTTGCTATATCTTGCCTCATCTTACCTAATCTTGCCACATCTTGCCTCATCTTGCTTGTGCGTGTGACTGTGCATGCGTGTGACTGTGAATTGGCTTGAGCACTGCACTGATGAGCCCCAGAAGGGCGAAACGGCTTCATTATTGAAGCCGTCTGCAGTTACAGCATTGTTTGCATGTATGTGTGGGTGGGTGGGTAGGTGTGGGCAAGAGTGAATGCATGCATGACTGCATACCAAGGCCATCAAGTATCAACTGCATGCATGTGCATGTTCTCCACTTGCCTTATGACCACCTTCGGCCATATTGCATGCAAGATAAAATGATTATTATGATAGTGCGCGTGTGGTTGCGTATATGCTATGTAAGGTGGCCTCGCATTGCTGCCAGCACGAGCCTTTGCAGACAAGGGAGCACCAGCATGTCGGAAGGGTAGAGGCAAGTGCCAGGAGTGTGGCCACTCCGCCAGATGACCTCCCCCTGGAGTGTAATGCGAACGAACGCCTCGTAACGATGACCTCGTCGTATGGGCGCCGTCAAATCGTCATTAAAACCGTCAAAACACACAAAAACTAAGAGACAACTATCACACACGACTGCTAATCTAACCCCGAAGCCCTGTTCAAACCGCTGTCGGCGAGCTAGAGCCCTAACGCCCGATTTTCAGCCTGGACACGGGTCCAGGACAGAATGGGAGCGAAAACCGACATCACCGACGACAGATCTGCTGTTGAACCATCCAGACGCGCACAGAACACTGGAAAACACACACGCATACCCACGCCCGACTCTTTTTTAAGACTGCCGCGACATGGGTGCAGCACCCATGTGACCCTTGACCCCGCTATACCTTATGTACAGGGACAAGGCAGACAGCCTTGTGCTGCACGGCGATGAAGCAGCCCAAGCGCCTAAACATCACACACCAAGACTGATCTCCTATGGCTATCCAATGAAGCTAATTTCGTGCAGAAGCCTTTCTGCGTTTACCGGGCAGGCGACGCCGATTTTGCAGAAGACGGGGGCTGCAGCCATTTATGCGATTGCGCAATCCGGGAGCTGCAACAAAATACTATTCGACCGAGCAGCGCTTTTCCAAAGGTATGCAGCAAGCCGTATGTGCATAACATTAAATATTACTGGTGAACACTCTCCTGTCCACCAGAGTCATGTGCTGTTGAATGTGAATGTGCATGTGCAAGCAAATATGCCGTGTTCAGTTTAATATATGGTAATAATATATAGTATTATCCCTATCCTTTTTAATTTGTGCAGTGCTGCATTGGACCACGTGGTGTCCTAGTACCTATGGGTACGGTGCACTTAAATATTTATTGATATTGATATTTATTGATATGCAAGCTACATTAATTACTCAAGCTGTTATATTAGATCAATTGCACTAATCAACAGGGACTCCTGCAGCTCATGCAAATACCTCAGGTTAATATAGACCATTAGTGCAACAAATAATTAAATGATTTAAAGGGTTACACCAATTGCAAGAAGGTGCAGTGCGGTTGTGTGCATGCAATGAATGGTGCAAGTCTCAATTAAATGTGTTCTATGACTCTCTTTGCTTCTCCATCACGTAGGACAATAAAACGGTTCCAGTCAGCTGCAGACCTGCAGATAATGTCGGAGAGAGCTACAATACTATCGCACACACACACACACACACACACACACACACACACACACACACACACTCAGACATGTGCACAGTAATGCATAATGCATAACCTATAATAGGGAACTGCAGACTCTGCTACTACAGTAGCAGAGTTTCAGCCTCTTTGGGCCTCGTCAGTGCAGCGTACCCCATGCAGTTGAACACCTTCACACACACACACACACACACACACACACACACACACACACACACACACACACACACACACACACACACACACACACACACACACAGTACACACACTCGCTCACAGACTGACTCGCTGACTCACTCACTCACGTGTGCAACATACCACACTTATACTCACGGATACAGTGCCTTTGCATTAGCAGTCCCTAACTGGATGGTTGTAATCGGTATGAGTAATCGATAATCGAGCTAGCGACTCTTTATGGCAGCTACAAGTCTAGTTCAAGCAGTGACAATGGGAACTAGGAAGAATGGCTAAAGCTCTCAACAGAACGACATCACTAGCTTGACTATCAGTTACCAATAGCTGATTTCAACCATTCAGTCAGGACAACCGGCCCTACTGTACACATACATTCACACACAATAGCTATACCTCGCTCAAGTGTGTGATGTCTATGTGACATCTCCTACACGCATACCCATATATATGTATGTATGCACGTATGTATTGTATGTATGTAAGTATGCGCCATTTTAACATTGGTTTGGAAGTTGGAATTTGATCAAGAAGATGGCCGTCTCATCTCCTAGGCCAGGGTGAGCTCGTCGGTTTGCTCGCTGAAGCCCACCCTGCGAGCAACTAGGGACGCTATCAAGCTTCGAGGGAGTCACGGTGAGTCTGCGATCGGCGTGCGTGCGTGTTGGGTGATACTAAGCTTCATCTGTGGCCTGATTGCTGCTAGGACTCCACCCCCTTGGAGACCTTTAGCTCTATTTTTCTTTACTGTTACATGCTGATCGTCGAGCTATACGTCCAATGCGTTTCTAGTAGTCTGCAAGTCATGCTCAACCAAATTGGACTGGATTGAAGCTTCGCGTGTGGACCATGTTTGCGGGATCGTCGCACGCTGAGCCTATAGAATTGAGTCGTTCCTTGGTGGTGATGACATCTCAGATGTTGGTAGATGTTATATTCGTCGTCGTTGTTGAGATAGAATCGAGTCGCGCTGTACTGCAGTCGCTCAAACTTCGCCTTCTTTCAGCCAGCTCAGCATTTTCCAAGTATTAATTTATATGGGTTAGGTGGGCAGAAGCAGCATTAAGCTGCGTATTGTCTTGAATTTCTGCAAGTGCCGAGAGATCATTGCTAGCAATCTCTCTGAGCGGTGACGACGTTTCACAATTTACCGTCGATGTGCAGGATGTCGACAAAGTTGCTGATTTTGCCCCTCCCCCCAATGCTTAAGGATGGAGGGTCAAAGTTCGCATGGGTGCTGCACCCATGCTATCTTTAATACATTGCGTGACGTCACAGCCCAGGGGGCGGTGCTAAGGCACACGTGCTTAGTTACCAAGACGACGAAGAAAATGGCCTCCGAGAAGCTGGTGCACGCTGCGTTTTTTTTTCCTGGCGCTCTGGAGGGTTTCCCAGGCATCGTGTCTTCGCTAAAGTAAGTGTGTACGCGCGCGCATGTTATGCTTTAGCGTGTAATGTTAGGGTTTGGTGGGTTAGGCGCTTTTCTCAAAGGGTTGTAGATAGTTTGGGGTTGCTGAACACGGGATAGCAAAGGGTCACGTTAGGGTTAGGGTTAGGATCAAGGGGTAGATAAAGGTTCAACACGGGTAAAGGTTTAACTAAAGGTTCCACAGTGGTAAAGGTTCAGCTAAAGATTCTCGATGGATAAAGGTTTGGCAAGCACGACCACAAGGTTAGGGTTAGGGTTAGGGAGTGAAACGTTGACAGTTACTCACCATTCGATCCACTTGTTCTTTGCCTCCAGAGCTTGCCAGCTCTGCTGAGCTGTCGAATGCGCAGTTTGCTTGCGGAACTTTTCCCGCAGCCTGGCCAGAGTGATGTAAAGTTCCTCCTGCTTGTAGTTCTTAATGTGATCTTTGCAGTAGAGGTAGCGTAGGCCGTATTGGAGGTGGTCCACGTACTGGGCTATGGTGCTGCCTAGTATCCCTTTCTTCACTAGAGACTGGACAAACTGTTGGATCATCTCTTCACTCCTCAGACAGTCTAGTGTTGGTGTCTTGCCCAGGGTGTCTTTAACATAGGCCAGGAACACTGGAGGTGGACAGGCAGATGGGCATCAGTGAGCACCCACCCTAAGTTCTATCTGACAGTCATGATTCCCATTACAACAACTCCACGGCAAGGCATTGTTAATTAAGAGTCAAGTATAATTACTGACAAATGAAAATCATTGCAGCCACACCCTCTCCCCATATGGAGGTGACTCACACAGAATGTGGAGGGAGACCTTGTTCCATGTCACGAGACTGATGGCATCGCCCTCCCTCCGCAGACTGACAGGATCCACGTAGAAGCTTCTCATCTGCTCCATCCGACTCTCTAGGGCCGGGTACTGATGGACGTTCAGGTAGTTCCTTGCCCGCCCTCCCTTGTCTCGCCGCGGCATCTTAGGTACTGGCTCATAGTCGTCGTCATCACTGTCTGAGGAGGGGCAGGGGGGAGAGGGCGAGTGTGTTGGTGGGCTAACTGGATCCAGTCTCGGTGGGTTAACTGGGTCCTGTCTTGCTGGGCTAACTGGATCCTGTCTTGGTGGGCTAACTGGGTCCAGTGTTGGTGGGCTAACTGGATCCAGTGTTGGTGGGTTAACTGGATCCAGTGTTGGTGGGTTAACTAGACCCTGTCTTGCTGGGCTAACTGGATCCAGTGTTGGTGGGTTAACTGGACCCTGTCTTGCTGGGATAACCGGCTCCGGTGTTGGTGGGCCAACTGAATCCTGTGTTGGTGGGTTAACTGGATCCTGTGTTGGTAGGTTAACTGGATCCTGTCTTGCTGGGCTAATTGGATCCTTCCTTGGTGGGTTAACTGGATCCAGTGTTGGTGGGTTAACTGGATCCAGTGTTGGTGGGTTAACTGGATCCTGTCTTGGTGGGCTAATTGGATCCTTTCTTGGTGGGCTAATTGGATCCAGTGTTGGTGGGTTAACTGGATCCTGTCTTGGTGGAATAACTGGCTCTGGTGTTGGTGGTTCAACTGCATCCTTGCTCTGCAGACTGTCAGGAGGACCTCCCTGTGCCCTGGTGGCTAAAGCAAAAGCAGCCCTCAACACCAGCTGCATCATTTCCTCTGGAGACTGGGCGTTGGACATGGTTGCCTTTGTCCTGGGTCTTAGACATGGATGTAGCACCTCCACTTGCAGCCCCTTTTATAGCTGGGCCCTTGCCCCTCCCACAAGATGGCCCCTGCATGCCATGCTAGCTTTTGATGTCTGTGCCTGCAAATGTGTGCCCTATCCACAGGCACCATATAAGGTTAGGGAAAGTGTCGACATATAGGTAGGGTGGTAATCACTAGAAGGTGTGTAATCTGTGTGTAAATGGATTGTGGGGGCGGTGTTGGTGGCAATATTATGTACACGTTCATTTTCACACACACACACACACACACACACACACACACACACACACACACACACACACACACACACACACACACACACACACACACACGTGCACATCCATTGAAAGGACGTGAGTGTGTGTGTGTGTGTGTGTGTGTGTGTGTGTGTGTGTGTGTGTGTGTGTGTGTGTGTGTGTGTGTGTGTGTGCACATGTGAGTGTGTGCATGTCTCAGCAGTCTCCGTTCTCCTCATGCAGGATGCAAGATGTTCACCAAAGACAGTAACCTTAACCTGCTTTTTCCTATAATTATGCAGTAATTTACAGTGTATTGAATATTATTTACAGTATATTGAATTATTTTATATTAATTTTCTTGTTATTATACCCATAACTCATCATGCCCAGAGGGATTCCTCTGGGCATGATGGCTGCATGAGGAGTAAGGGGGGTGGCGCATTTTTAAGGAGATTGTCCCCATGTGTGCGTATGCAATTACACCAAGATGGGCCCTGAAGAGAATCACCTTAACCCTCTCCAAAGGAGTGATAAGGTGGTGGGTGTGCGTTCACCACGCAAGATGAGGAGTGCCATCATTGGAGAACGGGTCCAAGCATTATCTTTTCACTCCCTTGGCGAGGATTAAGGTGATTCCTTTCGGGACCCATCTCAGCGGCCCTGCCAAATCAGTGCCCCCTCACTTCTCATGTACCCGTCACGCGCAGATGGATCCATCTGGGCATGATGGATGCATGAGGAGTGAGGGGGTGGTGGGGTTTTAAGGCACAAGACCTGCCATACCACTGACTTGCGCCAATATAGTTGGTATGGCTGTCTGACCATGGATAATGTATTCATACCCTCCCCCTATGAATATATTATCCATGGTCAGCCAAATATTACGTAACGGTCACGTGATTTTGCCTGTCGGAGGAATAATATAAATGCCTATACATGCCAGGTTCTGCTTACAGCAGCCCCTATCCTTGTATACATAAGGTGCACTTTTGGGCCTTCAAAAGTGACAGAGCAAAATGGGATCTGAATAGGCCAAAATTGCATGGTACACTTGAAATTGCATGCTCAAGGCAGGCATACAAAACCAGCATCATGCGGCACTCCTCAGCCAAACTGCTATGCTGCTGTACTTAAGAGGACTCCGCCCACAAGCTTCAACTGCAGGTTTGCAGACCATTCACTGCAGCATGCATGCACTGGCGCACAATGTAGTGGTACCATGCTGCATTTGAGAGTTGGGGCTGCAGCATGCTCCATTCGGGGAGGTGCACGTCCCACATGCAGGTTAATAGGGCCCTTGCAAAATTGCATAAAATGACTCCAGAAAAAATGTGCAAATGCATTTCATTTTTACATCTCTGCTGTGCATGCATGTCATGGATTGCACATACAAGATTGCAGCTGTTCAGTGCGTGCACAGCGTCTGCTGCAGTCCTCAATGTGTCCCTAGCGGAGGGGCTATAATTATAGGAAGTACGTTCGATAATTGTCACGCGATTCATACGCGTGCACGTGTCTGGAAATATGGCGGCGTAAACAGAAGAATTGGAGGCCTGCCGGGGAATGGCGTCGACGGTGGCAACCTGGACACACTAAAAAGGGATCCCTTGCCAAGATAAGTTGAATTACCTTTTTCTTTCACTGGTCTATGATATTTTCGGCCCCGACGTTTTCAACAAAGCCACAACGCTGTCAAACTAGCCGCTAGTTTGATAGCGTTGTTGTTTAACCCTAAGTTAGGCCAGACAAATTCGATTCCCGGTTTATTGTCCCTGCCCGCATGCATTTATACCCAACCTCTCCAACTTTCAGTATTCACTTTTACAGTACTTGACGATAAACAGTGAATCAAGTTTGCATGGCCTTACGGCTTTCAATGTGTGCAATCGCTCAAGTGTGTATGTGTGTATGTGTAAGTGTTCCCTTATGGTGGGGTAATGTTTGGGGGTACAGTCACTCCTTGTGGCAGGGCTCTCAAAACGACTTGTTTCAAATGGTCATCCAGTGAACTGTGCGGTGAGGAGGCACACCACAGGACTGAGCGCACCATTGGGTGCTCAAGTCCCCAGTCCAGGGCGTGCCTCCCGAAGAACCCCAGCCAGTAATCTTCAATGCCGTAGTTCACCAGCAGCTCGACTGGCTCTTCCCGTAGCTCTATTCTTTCCTCAGCGATGACCACTGCACCAGCGTGTTTGTGATATGAAAAGCGTGTGTTGCAGTGGGCCTGCGCCTTGTCTTCAATTAGGGAGAATTGAAAAGGCCCTGGCTGCCGGCAAAGGCGAACCATTAGGGAGAGGGCTTGCCGCAGGCCGCCCTGGTTTAGATATCGCCCAATGTTCTCGCCGTCGTACCTGAGGGCAGACAATAGTGATGTATATATCACCATGGAATTCTTGGTTAAATGTTCTGTAGTGCTGTACCTATTGCTGTCAGTTCCTGCTTACACGTGATGTATACATGTATGTATGTATGTATGTATTGTACTGTATACGCTTTAACTTTCGCGGTTTTCGCGGATCAGCAACCATCCGCGAAAGTTTCACCCCGCGAAAACTTACACAAGGCTTTATTTCTCCTGTTGGAGACTCTGCAACCGCGGAAGTAAAAACACGAAAAATGTGAAAACTCGCGAACCACGAAAGTTTAACCCCGCGAACGTTAAAGCGTATACAGTATGCTTGTGTGGGTGTGGGTGTGATTGTGGGTGTGATTGTGTGTGTAGGAATGTCAGGGTACGCTGCACTGATGAGACCCAAACAGGTCGAAACTATGGCATACTCGTGCCATAGTCTGCAGTTCCCTGCAATTGATGCCGTATTTGTGCATGACGATTGTGCTTGTACCTGTCTGATGCATTTGTGTGGTTGTGTGTGTGTGTGTGTGTGTGTGTGTGTGTGTGTGTGTGTGTGTGTGTGTGTGTGTGTGTGTGTGTGTGTGTGTGTGTGTGTTAATGGATTATGTGCATATGTGCTGTGATCTTTTCACGTACATGGAGTTATGCTTTTTGTATAGACAGCATGGTAGTGCTGTCTCTATGTAGGAATGGTGGTGATTGTTATATGTTGTAATACATTGGATTCACATGGTGCTGTCTTTCACCATATACCCCCTGTCTCCTTCCTCTCCCCCTTCTCTCCCACAGTATTCCAACAAACTGGTCTTCCTGGTGGGACACGCCAAGGCCTGAATGGGTGGATCGCCCTCTGACAGACTTTCATCAACTGTACATACATGCATATGATTTTATGATTTCATTTTATTCTTATATGAAATGATTTTATTGCATCTATTAATTATCATTATGTACATGGACGGATGGCACGGTGTGCGCATGGATAAGCTCCCATCTCAATGTACACGCGGCATGATCCATCGTGTGGACATGCCAAGGTGCACGGGGGCGGGGCCTGGGGGTGCCAGCATTGTACAAGCCGCAGCATCCCATGACATTGTACATGGATGGATGGCGCGGTGTGTGCATGGATGTCAATGCATACAGCATGCACATGGTCCCGTACAAATCGCATGGGGAATGCATCAATGTACCATGTCAGGATCCATCCATCCATCCATCATGCATGGATGGATCCATCTATGCATCCGTCCATGCATGATGAGAGAGAGAGAGGCGGTCTGGACTTTACTTTTTTTAATGGCATTTTCCCCAACACCTGCTTACAGCGCTCCCATCTCAATGTACACGCGGCATGATCCATCGTGTGGACATGCCAAGGTGCACGGGGGCGGGGCCTGGGGGTGCCAGCATTGTACAAGCCGCAGCATCCCATGACATTGTACATGGATGGATGGCGCGGTGTGTGCATGGATGTCAATGCATACAGCATGCACATGGTCCCGTACAAATCGCATGGGGAATGCATCAATGTACCATGTCAGGATCCATCCATCCATCCATCATGCATGGATGGATCCATCTATGCATCCGTCCATGCATGATGAGAGAGAGAGAGGCGGTCTGGACTTTACTTTTTTTAATGGCATTTTCCCCAACACCTGCTTACAGCGCTCCCATCTCAATGTACACGCGGCATGATCCATCGTGTGGACATGCCAAGGTGCACGGGGGCGGGGCCTGGGGGTGCCAGCATTGTACAAGCCGCAGCATCCCATGACATTGTACATGGATGGATGGCGCGGTGTGTGCATGGATGTCAATGCATACAGCATGCACATGGTCCCGTACAAATCGCATGGGGAATGCATCAATGTACCATGTCAGGATCCATCCATCCATCCATCATGCATGGATGGATCCATCTATGCATCCGTCCATGCATGATGAGAGAGAGAGAGGCGGTCTGGACTTTACTTTTTTTAATGGCATTTTCCCCAACACCTGCTTACAGCGCTCCCATCTCAATGTACACGCGGCATGATCCATCGTGTGGACATGCCAAGGTGCACGGGGGCGGGGCCTGGGGGTGCCAGCATTGTACAAGCCGCAGCATCCCATGACATTGTACATGGATGGATGGCGCGGTGTGTGCATGGATGTCAATGCATACAGCATGCACATGGTCCCGTACAAATCGCATGGGGAATGCATCAATGTACCATGTCAGGATCCATCCATCCATCCATCATGCATGGATGGATCCATCTATGCATCCGTCCATGCATGATGAGAGAGAGAGAGGCGGTCTGGACTTTACTTTTTTTAATGGCATTTTCCCCAACACCTGCTTACAGCGCTCCCATCTCAATGTACACGCGGCATGATCCATCGTGTGGACATGCCAAGGTGCACGGGGGCGGGGCCTGGGGGTGCCAGCATTGTACAAGCCGCAGCATCCCATGACATTGTACATGGATGGATGGCGCGGTGTGTGCATGGATGTCAATGCATACAGCATGCACATGGTCCCGTACAAATCGCATGGGGAATGCATCAATGTACCATGTCAGGATCCATCCATCCATCCATCATGCATGGATGGATCCATCTATGCATCCGTCCATGCATGATGAGAGAGAGAGAGGCGGTCTGGACTTTACTTTTTTTAATGGCATTTTCCCCAACACCTGCTTACAGCGCTCCCATCTCAATGTACACGCGGCATGATCCATCGTGTGGACATGCCAAGGTGCACGGGGGCGGGGCCTGGGGATGCCAGCATTGTACAAGCCGCAGCATCCCATGACATTGTACATGGATGGATGGCGCGGTGTGTGCATGGATGTCAATGCATACAGCATGCACATGGTCCCGTACAAATCGCATGGGGAATGCATCAATGTACCATGTCAGGATCCATCCATCCATCCATCATGCATGGATGGATCCATCTATGCATCCGTCCATGCATGATGAGAGAGAGAGAGGCGGTCTGGACTTTACTTTTTTTAATGGCATTTTCCCCAACACCTGCTTACAGCGCTCCCATCTCAATGTACACGCGGCATGATCCATCGTGTGGACATGCCAAGATGCACGGGGGTCATGCGCACTGTCATGACATGAGCTGAGGAGAAGGGTATGCGTGCATGTACAATCAGACATGCCCATGTACATTACTCTTACTTGCATGGCATGCTCATGTGCATTCTCATGCATTGACCTTAATGCATGGAGCATGCGTGTGGGCATGTACCAAACTCATTGTGGATGCATCCCATCGCATCCGCCCATGTGCGATCATGCTGGGCATGCATCCATAATGCACAGATGGATCCATCCGCGCATGACGGGCACATGAGGAATGAAGTAGCACTGATTTGGCAGGGCCATTCCTGCCTGCAGCTGATTACACTGAGATGGGTCCCGAAAGGAATCACCTTAATCCTCGCCAAGGGAGTGTAAAGATGATGCTTAGACCCGTTCTCCCATGATGGCACTCCTCATCTTGCGTGGTGAACACACACCCGCCACCTTATCACCCCCTTGGGAGGATTAAGGTGATTCTCTTCCGGGTTCATCTCGGTATAAATTGTGTACACATGCGGTCATGTATATGCATTTATTTTATTCCTCCTACATCCTAAAATAATGATTATAATTAATATTGTTAGAATGCATTTTAAAATTCGTGTTTAATTATGAAATTTAATGCACTAGAATGATTAATTCTACACCCTAATTATATTCTGAGGTCATTCGATGACCACGTACCCCAAAAAATGGCCGTCCAATGCTATGAATATGATTTTACTAAGAAGCACATGTTTGCAAATGGCCGCCCTGAGGGATGGACTCTGGGCCACAACATGTGCTAGGGCAGCAAGATCAGGTTAGTGATGGATTTTTTCTATTATGTTCTTTTTCTTTTACCTTTAATACCATTTTTAAACTGTTTCTTTCCTCCCTCGACAGTTCATGGTAGTTTTTGCAATTATTTTTGTAATTAAGTCTGTGATGCACGATTGTAGCCTGAATAACAGCTTGTATGTGCGGTCTGTGTGCGTGTTTAATTTTTTTACGTCCGTGCGTGCGTCTTCTCTTGCGTGCGTGGTAGTGCTGTGAACCTAGGTCTTCTACTTTGTAATAGTTAAATGCTGACCAAGAGGTGTCTCTGAGATTTAGAGCACGAGGCACGAGGGCGCGAAGCGCCCGAGTGCCGAGTGGTCTAAATCTTCAGAGACACCGATTGGTCAGCATTTAAGTGTTATAGATCCCAACGATTGGGCAAGGAGCGGCAGCGAATCAGTTTAACTACTCGTACTTGCGTCATCACGCGTCTTCAGGAAGTAGTTAGCAATTTCTGACAATGGCCGAGAAAACGTCGTTTGGTTATGGGGTTTGTCATCTCGCAGCAGACGTTTCTAAAGGTCGGCAGTGGATGCGGCGTGTAAGCTAAACGTAAGCTTATTCACTGTCAGCCCCGTCAGCCACAGCGTTTCCCAGAGCGGTGTCCTGAGCCTGTCCCCAGCTCGTAACCAGTTCCTTTCTCGGCTCTGGTTCGTAGGCCGCTGCATGCCGGATTGTTGCGTTACTCTGTTTGTCGACGAAACAAGTAAGCCGAGCGAACTGTGCATCGTATGTTGTGGAATTAGCTACTATTGTTATCGCAGCTGCAGTTTCTCTGCTATAGACCACGGGCCCAAGCCACGCCCATGCTCTAAATCGCTATTTAGAGCATAGGCGCGAACGCCGCGCGTGCCACGCCCATGCTCTAAATCGGCATTTAGAGCATAGCGCGAAGGACGCGCGTGCCACGCCCATGCTCTAAATCGCTATTTAGAGCATAGGCGCGAATGCCGCGCGTCGAATTAGAACACGGCTAGTCGAAATAGACCACGGCGCGGAACAACACCCGGGGTGTCTACGACGTTTAGAAACATTGTTTAGATGCACGTTACCATGGCAACGGGATCTATAATCAGTTATTGGGGCATAGATATTGGATATTGTTCAATTAAATTACATAAATTGTGATTGAAGGAATTTGTAATAATTCCTTCAATCAGCAAGAAAATGTGGGTTTACATGGCCCGTCTGAACATGCATTTAAGATGGGGGTGGTACTGCAAGTGTGTGTGGTGACTGTTAGATGGCATTGTGGATGTCAATGTTATCAGATAGCAGTGTGTAGAGTTTGGTGTCGGGGTTGTAGTTCACCCCAACCGGAAACACGATCCGGTCTCGCGCCGCTTTCCCAAGCCGACCTGCTGTACAGCGGTAGTTGCTACCACCGATATCCTGAAAGGGCAGGTAGCTAAGGTCGGTCTGGTTTATCCGCAAGACCTTC